>WOVY01009997.1:0-48575 GCA_013436015.1 Rhipicephalus annulatus
CTACATTTCATCAGTCATTCTTCGTCAGAACTGCCCGAGACTGGAATGGCCTTCGAAAAGATGTTGCACTCGTCCGTGATGCTTAACGCTTCCGATATACTATCGGACATACATGAATTTATGCCTTTAGACTTGCCTTTGTGAAAATGGATTTTCATATTTTTTATTGCCGCAATTTGTATATACATTTTGTATTTTAGTCTTATTGATGTTTATTGTTATATTTTTTATCGTTTTTTTTACTTATGATACCCACCCCTCATGTATTGTCCCTCGGGACCCTTGAGGTACCAATAAATAAAATATATTCATCAGATAAAGTACCTCCATCCAGCAACAATCTAAGAAGTAAGCGAGAGGTGACACGACTGGACTAGAGGAGGGGCAAGCGCGGACTCTCTTACGGCATGTGCTTCGTGTCTAGTTCCCACCTTTTACCGCCGCTAGTTCATGGCACTGTGGCGCAACCCACGCTAAACCTTTTTTTAATTTATTGTCGAAGACTTCAATAACACTTCGAAGGATATTTTATTCTTAAACGTGCAATAACGACGATGACAAAACACACTTCACCTAAATGTACATGGAGATGAGATGACGCGGAAAGAACATGTGCATTCGATGGGTCACACAAACACAGCCACACAAAATGTGTAAAAACATATACCGATATGAATATTGCAAGGTAAACAAGAGGCACAAATAAAACACGAATAAGTATATTTCACATGTTTACATGTTGCAATGTCGTTTCTGCCGGTGCATCGGCGCATCATCCTACCAATACCAGGCTGATCGAAAGACCGGTTTACTCGTCCGTCACAGACCGACACAAAGGACAAGATGAGTTCTGAAGAGGTTCCTCTTCACCAGAGAAGAAGAGCTCTTCCGACAAAACAGACAGCAGCTCCAAATACAATCGTTATAGAATTTGAAGAGCGCATGGCAGCGGCGGCATGCTGCAACCACTTCGCAGCCATTGCACCAAAGGCAGAAAGAACCGGATACAAAGAGAAGACAAGTGAAGCGGCCTCGAGAACAACGCCCACAAGAAACGAAGTGATTTACTCTGAGGCAGCAACATCAAGCATGTACCACTCTCCTAAAAATTTGGCAGATACCACGTACCTGAGAATCTACGTTAGGCGAAGCGTGCGGAGGGAAGGTGACCGTGCTACAATTTTTTATTGAGCGAAATCTCATGAAATGACGCTAAAATATGTACAAATGTTGAACGCACAGACATATGTTGAAGAGTTGCAGATGTTAATATAACCAGTTGTTTGCTCTTGCAGAACAACAACAAGAATATGCGTATTAGTAACCCCAGAAGCTGATAAAAAGCACTGATACTTGCGAAGATGTTGGCCCTGGACTGTGCTACATTAATCTACTTCCAAGCATGGCACCTAGCCACAATTGACGTTAAACGTGAACCTGAAATTCTATCAATGCAGTGCATACGTAATGTTTATAAAACCGGATCGGCAGCACTGCAACCACCATTGACGTTTCACGAAGATTAGCGTCTATTTGAAAAGTATTTCTGAGACCTGGCGTAGCTATGTGGTAGAATGCTTGAGTTCCACGCTGAATGCTTCGGTTCTATTTCTGCTGGTACTCTGAAATTTATGATTTGAATTTGCTGGAGTGTCAACGCTGCCTATCTCATGTTTTTTCTTAACCCTGACATTTATTCTATACCTTTGTTGGCTCGACGCTACTGATGTCGGGTATTGCTTACCACTCACGCGTTGAAATTTCCCGTGTGTGTTCTCGTCGTTCCCAGGTAAATAATAGGTGGCCATCACCTGTGGCACATACCCGCATACCAGCGGCACATACGACCCGTAGGTATGTGCCACTGTCTAGTGGGACGTGTTTGACGACGTACGCAGCAACACACTTCATTGTGACATTATTCATCTCTTGACCAGCGTGTATATTCGTCATATCATCTTACCCTCCCATGTTAATTTTGGTTCACGCCAAGTTAAGGTTGTGAGCACGAGAGCACGATAAGGTAAGCGAATAGATAGATAGATAGATAGAAAGATAGATAGATAGATAGATAGACAGATAGATAGATAGATAGATAGATAGTAGATAGTAGATAGATAGATAGATAGATAGATAGATAGATAGTAGATAGATACAACACAGCTGTCCATTGTAACAGAATATAAGTACTTAGGAGTCACTTTTCCCAGCAATTTGACTTGGAATGCCCACATAAATTACATCGTAACAAAGGCCAGCAACACATTAAACTTCTTAAGACGTAAATTTAAACAAGCACCGGCCAGCCTGAAAGAAATCCTGTATATGTCGAATGTACGCCCACTTTTGGAATACGCGTGCAGCACGTGGGACCCTTTTACTAAGTTGAACATTGACGCTCTAGAACGCGTGCAGCTGAGAGCGGCCCGTTTCGTCACGGGTAATTACAACTTTTCTAAAAGATCTTTCAAAATCAGGAGTACTTTAGGATGGCCTCTTCTTGAAGACAGGCGCAAATTCCTAAGTTTATCTCTGTTTCACAAAATATTCCATGGTTTAACGGGTATTCACAAAGAAAACTACATATCGGAGCCTACGTATATATCTGCTCGTACTGATCACCCCCTTAAAGTGCGCGAGTTCTCTACCAGAATAAACCTTTTTAAATATTCATTTTTTCCGCGATCAATTAAGCAATAGAACAAATTACCTCATGAAATTGTAGCCGCGTCCAGGGAAACTTTCGCCACTGCGCTGGAACATCATATCTTATCGTAGCCTGAGCACACATTAAGGTTGCTTACACTTTCATCTCATCTCTCTAGCGATCGACGCTTCAGCTCTTTTTTTTTTCGCCTGCTTTTTATCTGTGTGTGTATATATATGTATGCATATATGTGTGTGTGCGTATGCATTTATATATATGTATATATATTTTTCTTGCTGCTGTACCTTCACACACGTCAATATTTATTACGTGTCACCATTGGATGCTTTATTATGTATCTGTATTTCTTTTATGTTCAACTCAGTGTTAATGGACTGTCGCCTTTCTGCATTTTGGAATCGTTATCTCCCCCCTACACTAATGCCCCTCGCGGGCGCTGTAGGTACTGTAAATAAATAAATAAATAAATAAATAAATGAATGAATAGATAGATAGATAGATAGATAGACTCAAAGTCACCGAAGTTTACTAAAACGTGCTTTGCATTTAAAACACGAGCACTGACACAATGCCTCTGGAAATGCTGATTTGTTTTCCGAGGGGACCAGTTTGAAGATGCTGCTTACTGGTCCGTTCTCCACTTTTCGAGGTGGCTAGAAGTGGAAAGCACACCCTATTCCAGGCGCCACATGGGGTCTCGGAGGTCTCCAGACAGAAAAGAAGCAGTTAACGTGCCCCAAGAAACCCGCCTAGAGCGAGCACGGCGGGCTGAAAGAACCAACGGAATCAACAAAGCAGCAGTTGTCCTCAACTATGTGGTTGTTACACACATCTATGCCAGTACAGGTCCACTGGACATTACAAAAAACAAGCAACAGTTGTTGCATAAAACGAAGTAAGTGTTATAACTGTGGCCTTCTGTTAAGGTGAACATTTGGCATCAAATGCTGAAGGTGAATACCCAGATAGTGATGTGCAAGCGTTCGTGCGTGAGATTCTTCCCCTTGCACTAGGCGCAAAAGGAAGCGCATTTCCAGCAGTTAACAGCGTATGAACACTGATAGGAAAGCAAAGCCTCCCTGAGAACGCTGCTGTCCCAGTTGCACACGAGAGACCAACTCAGTGCCGCCTGACGAAAGAAAGGAACGCAAAGCTGATTGCAGTGATCGCACGTTAGGTAAAGACGGTTGCCCGACGTGAGACGTGAGAAGTGGCCTACAAAATACAGTCCTCTGCAAGGTACCGCCACTCAATCAGCGGGAAGTCAAAATCCCGTGCGTCCTAATTTTTATTCTTATTTCTTCGAGAGCGCTTAATCTAACAGATTCGCGAATGCCGTAGTGGTTGTATAAATTCCTTAAATACGAAGATACGCGGCACGCTGAATAGAAAAAAAAAACGCTAAACATGTAGTTCGCAGAGCCTCTAAAGAAATACCAGGTACGGGAGATGCTCAACGCTGTTCTCAAAAGTCACAATACTGGAAAAATACATGCAGACTGCATGAGAGGCTATCTTCATCTCAAAGGTACATGGTTATGACATCTGCGAAGCTGTGACTTTTACAACAATGTTTACCACGAAATGCAAGACTTCCGGTTGCGAAAGTCCACGTCAAAAGCACGCAAATATAGCTCAAGGCAAAGAAAAAACAGCACAGACGACATCAGACATCAATGATAGACCCCACGTGTAATGGAAAGGCAGCATTTTTCAGCCATCCAGAACTAATGTCCTTTTTAGACCAGTGTAGGTATTTCTGATTATTTCCACAAACAAATGATAAAATCCAAAGGCTGTGAGCACATTAAAGATGTGTGATCTAGTCAGTCAAACGCTTTTCCCGGCCCAAAGACACAAGGATCACACGTGCCGACCACTACAGAGTGTAGACTATGATATTGACCACCCACACGTAGTGGGTCGGACTCGCAAGAGCGGCTCTACCATCTGGAGGAAAGAAAGAAGATTTGCGTGTCTCTTCTCGGCTCGAGAGCCAGCCACGACTGACGCATCGTCCTAGAGCTAGCTACCCGGTTCGTTCAAATATATTCCCCAGTGCTAGTGACTCATCGTGACAAACTGGTGGAGGTGCTGGGTAGTCTCACGGATGCTGCAGACCCCCCCAGGAAGCCCTAATACGAGTCCAGTGCCAGTCAATACTCCCGTGCATCGAACCAGCCGCCGAATCAGTGGATTGCCTCCGGAAGTCAACGATACTGCTCCCACCACGTCAACAAACATGACCAGCACTTCGGTACAAACCTTGCCAACCGGCACGGGAAGCACGTCGTCGAACCGATATACGTTGGAAAGCCCACGGGCACCGACGACGTTCCATGGTACGGAGAGCGAAGACGTTGAGGACTGGTTGGCGGACTTCGAGCGCGTAGCCAACTTGAATCAGTGGGATGACGCGGCGAAACTGGGTCGTGTCTACTTCTATCTCGAAGACGGGGCTCGCACGTGGTATCAAAATCGAGAGGAGCAGCTGACGACGTGGCCCGAATTCTCTCGTAGACTTCTGCAGACATATGCCAGCGCTCACCGGCAAGAAAGAGCTCAACGAGCTATTCTTGCCCGCGTCCAGTCGCCAAACGAAACTGTGACCACGTACGTCGAAGACATGACGCGTCTCTTCCGACGGGCAGATTCAAGAATGACGGAGGACAAGAAGTTGCGTCACTTGATGCGTGGTGTCAAGGACCAGCTTTTCGCCGGCCTCGTGCGAAGCCCTCCGAAGACGGTCGCGGAGTTCTTGTCTGAAGCCGTGACAATGGAAATGGAAAAATTCCTACAGCAGTGATCAAACCAATACGACAGGCAAGTCAGTCGCATGTCCACTTCTGACATTTTCGCCGCCGCTGGGACCAGCAATGACTCCTTACGTGAACTCATCCGTGATATCGTACGTGAAGAGTTGCAAAAAGCTGGTGTAACACCTCATCCTACGGTTAGCTCTATTGCAACTGTGATCAAGGATGAGCTGCACCAGGCCCTCCGGGACACCTTGCCTCCTGATACAGCTGCGTCAGCTCCTGCTGAATACCACCGTAAGACAACCTACGCGGAAGCCTTGAAACGCCCTGCTGCATCGCCGCCATTGTTCGTTCATTCTGTCCCTGCAGTTTCACTCGAGTCAGCGTAGCACATACCATACTACGAAGGCACGTACACGCCACCGCCCCTGCCCTTTGTCCGTGGTGCTTCTGTTGCCCATCGTTCGGTGCAACCGGTCCAGTACATCGACGATCGGCACTCGTATACTTGGAAGTCTGATGTCTGGCGCACACCCGATCACCGGCCTCTATGCTTTCACTGCGGAGAAGCTGATCACTTGTACCGCCAGTGTCCTTATCGCCGTCTTGGGCTTCGCGGCTTCTTTGCGTACTCGCCGCCCCCCCGTTACGGTCAGAGACCACGCGACATCCAGAACTACCTCTCCCAGCAGCATGCACCACCGTCTGCCGGGCGCCAGTCGCGCTCGCCATCACCGAGGCGATTTTCATCAATGCCCCAGCGGTATTCCACCGCACGATCTCCCAGCCCCCGCCGGGAAAACTAGCCGAAGCGACCTCTGGGGGCGGGGTCGCTGAACGTCGAAGCGCTGAAGACCTCCTATTGACGCAGAACCGTACAGAAACTGGTCCGACAATCACCTGCTGCTGCAAAGGATAGCCGGCTTTCACTCGACATAGCAGTAACAATTGATGGTTTTGTAGTTAATGCGTTAGTGCACACCGGCGCAAACTATTCCATACTGAGCGGGAAACTGACAACGCAGCTGAAGAAAGTAATCACGCCGTGGCATAACTCGCAGATTCGGACAGCTGGTGGCCATGTCGTAACTCCACTGGGCGCCTGCACAACTAGAGTACAGATTCAAGGGTACACATTCGTAGCAAGCTGCCTTGTTCTACATGAATGCTCCCGTGACGTCATTCTGGGAGTTGATTTTCTACAGGAAAACGGAGCTATCATTGATCTGCAAGAGCGCCGCGTCACGTTCTCAGCCCAGCGAGCAATCATCGTGCAGGATGACGGAATGCGTGTCGACGTACTCCGTATTTCTGAACAGAGCGTGACACTTCCTCCCCGAGCCAGTGTTCTAGTCGACGTAACATGCTGTGGTTTGAGCGATGGTGATGTGGTGGCCGAGACAAATTTAGAACACCTCCTGCAGCAAGGCATATGTGTAGCGAGAAGTGTAATACACGTTCGTGACGGCCGATCTCAATTGCTCGTTACCAACTTTAGCAACGAGCATCGACACCTTTTTCCGTGACACTTCGATAGCGTTTGCCCACGAAGTAGCAAACGTAACCAACTGTCTCACGTCAGAAATAGTGGATAACGCAGACACATCAATGAGCAACATTGACATCAATCCTGATCTGTCCACCGATAACCAGACTGCGCTGCGAGCGCTCTTGTTCGAGTAAAGGTCTTGCTTCGCAAGTTGCTCAAAGGTCCGCCAGACGTCCATCACTCAACACAGGATCATCACGTACGAGGACGCATGCCCAATACACTAGCACCCCTACCGCGTGTCAGCTAAAGAACGTGAAGCGATACGTACGCAAGTTCGCGAGATGCTTGACGATGGCGTTATCGAACCATCCAACAGCCCGTGGTCATCTCCAGTCGTGCTTGTCAAAAAGAAGGACGGGTCGCTACGCTTCTGCGTCGATCACCGAAAGCTTAACAACGTGACCAAAAAGGATGTGTACCCGCTACCGCGTATCGAGGATTCGCTGGATAAGACTTCGTCGTGCCCATTATTTCACTTTTCTCGATCTCAAAAGCGGGTACTGGCAAATCGAGGTAGATCACCGAGACCGCGAAAAGACAGCCTTCGTGACTCCAGACGGCCTATACCAATTTCGAGTACTCCCTTTCGGCTTGTGTTCAGCGCCGGCAACTTTCCAGCGAATGATGAACACTGTCCTCACAGGGCTCAAGTGGCAGGCTTGTCTTGTCTACCTTGATGATGTGGTGGTCTTCTCTGCCACGTTCTAGCAGCACCTACAGCGCCTGCGCAGCGTGCTGGAGGCTATCCGATCGGCGACCTCACTCTAAAGCCACAGAAATGCCACTTCGGCTATGAAGAACTAAAATTTCTTGGACATGTAATTAGCGCTGAAGGAGTCCGGCCCGATCCAGACAAGCTTGCCGCTGTTGCCGAATTACCAGCTCCTGTCGATAAGAAAGCCGTCCGGCGCTTCCTTGGTTTGTGCGCCTACTATCGCCGGTTCATTCATGGCTTTTCACAGATAGCAGAACCTCTGACTCGTCTCACAAGGGACGACATGCCGTTTGTCTGGGAAAACGAGCAACAAACGCTTTTGATGAACTGCGACAGCGCATGCAATCAGCACCCGTTCTCGCTCATTTCAACGATGATGCTGACACGGAGGTCCATACTGACGCTAGTAACGTTAAGCTTGGTGCAGTGCTCGTTCAGCGTCAAGACGACATCGAAAGGGTGATAGCCTACGCCAGCCGCTCTCTATCCCGTGCCGAGGCGAATTATTCCACTACGGAGAAAGAGTGCCTCGCAGTTGTGTGGGCAATCACCAAGTTTCGCCCCGTACCTTTATGGTCGTCCCTTCAAGGTAGTGACGGACCACCATGCCCTCTGCTGGTTGGCAAGCCTGCGCGACCCTTCAGGACGGCTAGCACGGTGGAGCTTGCGGCTGCAGGAATTTGACGTCACCATCGTCCATAAGTCCGGCCGTAAGCATGAAGACGCTGACACACTGTCACGCGCACCCCTTCATGTCGTCAGTCAGGAAGCAGAGGAAGACGAAGGCTTCCTGGGCGCCATTAGCTCATCAGACTTGAGTAAACGGCAGCGGGATGACGCCGAGATTCGTCCGATCATCGATCATTTAGAGGGCCAGGGCACAATCATACCACGTCATTTATCCCGCTCGTTGCCGTCGTTCTGTTTCGAGATGGTGTGCTGTACAAGAAGAACGCTCGTTCGAACAACCGTACCTACCTCCTGGTGGTTCCTCGAGACATGCGAGACGACGTCCTTTTCGCTTGCCATGACGAACTCACATCCGGTCATCTGGGCTACTCACGGACACTTGCCAGAGTGAGCGAGAGGTACTATTGGCCAGGACTTTCGGCAAGTGTCAAAAAAGTACGTTAAGAGCTGTCGGGAATGTCAGCGCCGAAAGCAACCATCTGTTAAGCCAGCTGGTTTGCTTTAGCCCATTGAAGCACCCTGCACGCTGTTCGACCAAGTCGGCATGGACATTCTCGGGCCATTCTCCCTATCTGCGGACAGCAACAAATGGGTGATCGTCGCGACCGACTATTTGACACGCTACGCTGAGACGCAGGCGATCCCACGAGCCACGGCTTCTGAGGTAGCACAATTTTTCATGCGCCACATCGTGTTACGACACGGTGCTCCTTCCAGTGTAATAACGGACAGAGGGACGGCATTCATGGCGTCCGGACGAGGTTTTTAAACTGAGCAACACCAGACACCGAAAGACAACTGCGTACCACCCGCAAACCAACGGACGTACCGAGCGACTCAATAAGACCATCGCAGACATGATCTCAATGTACATCGACGTACAGCACGAAACATGGGACCGGATCTTACCTTACGTGACCTTCGCGTATAATACCGCCGTGCAAGAGACCACGCGATTCACGCCATTTCGGCTTCTCTACGGCCGCGAAGTGCAGACCATGCTGGACTCTATGCTACCGTGTCAAAACGAAGACGAGTTGGCAACTGACGCCGATGAATTCGCAGAGCGTACTGAGGAAGCCCGGCAGCTCGCACGACTACACATCGGCCAGCAACAGCAGGCAGACGCACGGTGCTATAACCACCGCCACAGTGAAGTATTTTACAACCCCGGAGATCAAGTTTGGGTGTGGACGCCCGTCCGCCGCCATGGCCTTAGTGAAAAGTTACTGAGCCGGTACTTTGGCCCTTATAAAGTGTTACGTCGCGTCAGTGACGTCCACTACGAAGTAGTTCCGGACTCAACATCGCAGGCACGGAGTAGGACATGACCGAGGTCAGATGGCGTTCATGTGTTGCGCATGAAACCGTTTATTGCGCGTTGTTCATAACTTTTTTCTTGCCGTGCAGTGTTTTTTGTGTTATTTATTTATTTTTGTGAACTTGCTTCTTCGTTCACTGATTTTCCTATACTGGCACGCTCGTTAATTTCTATTTTTACTTTATCCGAATTTCCAATTTCTTTTTTTCCACGTGCCTATGTCGTAACATCGTGGTGGTGCTATGTACTTTTCTTTCCCCCTTTTGGGACTTTTTTTTTTCTTTTCGAAAGGGGGGATAATGCCACCCACACGTAGTGGGTCGACTGCAAGAGCGGCTCTACCATCTGGAGGAAAGAAAGAAGATTTGCGTGTCTCTTCTCGGCTCGAGAGCCAGCGACGACTGACGCATCGTCCTAGAGCTAGCTACCCGGTCGTTCATAATATTCCCCAGTGCTAGTGACTCATCGTGACAATATCATGGTTGGTAAATGACAAACTACGTATTTCTCGTACAGCTCTGATGAAGCGTGGTGACGACCCACCGGGGCATTCAACAGGCCCCTGATACGTAGAACGATTACGGTCGCAAATGTCTTATAGTCAACGTCGAGGAGCGAGATAGGTCTCCAATCTTCAGGAATGACAGAGGAAGCATCACTGTTCGGTATAGGCACAATGCGTTCATCCTGAAAAACTGGATAGAAAGACACCGCCCTCGTAACATTGCCGAATAACCGCTGTAAAGCTAGCACCAATCTTATTCCGAAATGTTTAATAAAACTTGACAGGAAAAGCGTCTGGCCCAGGGGCCCTTCCATGTTTCATGGATTTCTGTGCCAGTTTTACCTCTTCAGCCGACGGAGGGATGTGCAGGCAATCAGCAGCTTATTGGGGAATACGGGGCAAGCCTCTAAGCATTGGCGCTGATTCACAGTTGGTCCGCATGACCGAAGACGACATCGCTTCCAAATGCGCCAAGAAAACAGGTCAATCCCGAGTAAGAAGCGGCTGCTAAGTTAGTATTTGTGCTGCCATATAGACGGATCGGCTGTGATTGCCCGCCAAGAAATGGCTGCATATACACGGAGTGAATTATGGATAGTGGAGCGAAGCATCCGTCCGTCCATTTGTTCTTGCTTCCGCCCATCAATGCGTGCGTCTGTGTGGCCGCCCGTGCGTCTATCCGCCCGTCCGTGCATGCGTCTGTTCGTACGTTCGTCCCTGCGTTCGTCCATGCATCTTCTCTTGCGTCCGTTCATGCGTCCATCCATCCGTGCAGCCATACGTGCATCCATCCATGCATCTGTCTGTCACACTTTCTTACGGCTTGCGCTTCGTTACTACTTCCCACCTTTAATGACATCAAGTTCATGGTATATACTAGTTCACTGTATTCATGGCACTGCGACCCAACGCTCGCTAAACCTTTCTAAAACCTAGGAGGTTACGCCTAACGAGTATAACGTAGAAACACTTTATTGTGTTCTGTGCGTTGTTCAACAATAAAAAATTCGCAGCATGCGCGCTAACTAAAAGCCGAATTTTCCCGTCTCTCATTCCCCCTTGGCATTCATTGGCATGTATATTGAGCACTATCTTTTATTGTCTAACAATGCACAGAAGTTTCTCACCGGCACCACTTTGGAGGTCAAAATTTGAGACTGGTTACACACTAAGACTATGATTACGACTACGAGGGACGAACGGGTGCCGCTTTAATGAGCCTTGCCCCTAAAACAAATGTCTTACGCCGCGAAGCACCTGACACTGCCCACATGGGTTGTTCATACAGCGCCACGCTGCTGTCACCAGGGACGAATCAGCAGTCAAGCGCTGAAAGCGTTCACGCACTTCACGCTGCCAAGCTCGTATCAGAGAAGAAGGCGTTTCGGCGCGCAAAGCAATGCGTGACTTTGTAGCAGTATCAGAAAGCTCTTCATAGACACGTCGACGATGCAAACGCCCCTCAACTGCGCAGTGCAGGCGCCACTGCGCTTTAAGCGCATTTAAATCTTTAGAACCTGACTCCGTGTGCGACACACATAATGCGTGTTAAAAATCTGATCTTGAGCGTGCGTCCTACAGGACGCAAACACGGCGTCATGTCCACGGCGTCATGGTACGCGGCGTCATGTCCAAGCAAACGCATTTCTGTGCACTACACTGTGCGTGTCCCGTAATGAAAAGTGACGGACAAAGTGTCGCAGCTCGCGTGGATTCCCAGCAGACCAGTCCCAGCCAGGACCTTGTACATTGGTTCGCGTATTTTGAACGTAGTTGAAGTGTTCAATGAAAATGAACATTACGACCTTCAAAAAAACACATCCAGGTTGCTAAAAAAAGTCTTCAGACTGTGCAGCTTGTAATGGCATTCACCCACAATATTCTTACTCTGAAAGAAAAGTAGCTGAAGTCTAAAGCCATAACCCTACCCTCACCATCGTAAAAAGCATAATGATCCTGCAATAATGCCCGATCAAAAATAGTAGCGTCTACTCTCGTACAACGAGATGTAGCGAAACACAAATCGCAATATTGGTTGAACTTTCGTTTAAAGCAAACACGTGGAATAGCGAGAAGAAATTTGTTTCCTGCAGGTACTGAACATCACAATTCGCACCACAGGCAGCACTAATCACTTCGGCCTGCTTTGCCAAACTGTGAAAACCTTGAACATTCAATGAAATAGTGTGTAGTATAGTAGCCATAATGAAAGGTAAAGACTAAACTGGGCGCATAGTTGTAGGTGGTATCCTGGAAAGTATCCAGGGGACATTTCCTCAACCAAACCACAGCGCACTGTTCTACCCTCCGGAAGAGTGTCGAGGTTTTTTGGACCGTTGGGATTTACCACGGCCATCTTTGCATTCATCAGAGCAAGAGGTGAAAGTGGGACTTCGCTTGGTTTCACGTGCAGCTCCCATTTCGACGTCAAATTCCCCAAGGCTAGACCGCCCCATGCTACCACCCAGTCCCTGGCTGAAGCTGTCTTCTGAAGACGTGTCCTGTGGAGGTAGAGACTGATCCACCGGCCAGCATGGATTCACGTCCTTGATGCTGGCAGCACTCTCCACGTCTCGACAGGCCACACTCTAAAAATATTTACAGCCGTAAGGGTGTACTTTTTGTCCCATGGACACCACCCTACTAAGGTGTCTAGGAACACCCTAAACAATAAGGTGTTTAGACACACACTGAAACCGTAGGGTGTAAACAAACGTTACACCCTACTTTATTAGGTGTTTATGAGCACCCCTAAACAATGGGTGTTGGATGAAGCGACACCCATGTGAGTGGGGTGTAACACTAAAACCCCCTTCAAACGATGGCAGTTATATGGATAAGCATACTTGATCAAATGAAACGCGATTAACGGGACAACAAAAGCAGACACAGGATGTGGCGCTTAGTGTTGTGTGGTGAGGAGAGCCGTTCATAGCCCTTCATTCCACCAAATATGCATCACCAACTGGCCCAAGCCTCAATTGTTCTCAGGAAGAAACATACATGAACCTTCTCTGCGGCTGACAGAGAACAAGGAAGATACTGGTGTCACCCACTGCCCTTATACCTGCACGCATGCAGCTCATAAAATAGCGTGTCGTGGTCTTGAATGACCTGCAAGAGACCAGTGTATATATGCGTACGTAGACTCGGCCGAAAACAACAAAGTAAGACGCGGAAGGCACTTACATATACACACGCACGCACGCACACACACACATGCACACACACACACGCACCACACCACAGCAGTACAGACATTAACCTGTAGCCTAAGGTTAACCAAACATAACGCCGAAGCAAAAAAACGATGAAGCCCATTTGTAACATCTGCCTTTATTATAGAAAAACTACAAGTCTGACAAACAGGACTCTGATGGCATTCTGCAACATTTCGAAATATCTCACGTGACCAAGGTCTTTCTCTCTGTACTAGAAATTCATTGTTTTAAATACAATAAATCTTCACAACTTTCAGAAACATTTGCGCTAGTCGGAAAAACTACTAAGAGGTATGGCGTTGATTAACACCTATACAATAGAAAAAAACACGTAGAAAGAGTAAGCGAGTTTCTAGAGTCACATTTACAACCTATTACAACTCGCAGTATAAATTTTGACTTTAAAAAAGAGATTATTCGACAAGGTAGTGTAATTGGGGTTGTATTAATGTAACTTCCGTGTTGGTATACTTCTAACTGCAAAACCACTCTTCACTGCTGCTTGCACAATCATCTTCAGTTGCTGAGATGACTGGTGCCTTCGAGAGAAGTGGGGCGAAGCTGTTTTTTCTGTACAGGAAATTCAATCCTGGAAACGTAAAATACATGCGCAAGGAACAATGACCGAAATTTCACAAAGAGTGCAACATACAGTATGCACCTTGCATAAATAACTGCTTTCTTATGTGTAAGTATAAATTGAGTGCATAGAAAGCATATTTAGTGGCATCGGGCTCCACTGCAGTGAGAGAGAGAGAGAGAGATAAAGATACAAGGAAAGGCAGGGAGGTTAACCAGACGCACATCCGGTTTGCTACCCTGCAAACCGGATGCTACAAACCGGATGTTTCTAGCATTTCTCACTGCAGTGAGAAATGCTAGAAAAGGCATGCCGAGCAGTAAATGCCATAAAAAGCGCGCTGTAGCAGAATTATTAAAACTTTGGTGAGGTAGATGTGAACCTTACTTTACCCTTTCAGCTTGCTAGCGCAGACAAATAAATAGACGCTGCTCCAAGATGATAATGTTCCATTAGCTGCATGCATCAACCAATCTAAGTGAATGTCAAATTCTATGCTTAAGTATGCATCAACACAGCTGCATGTGTATTAATGAAAATCTACCATGGTACTCATTCGGTTAGTTTATTAAAAGAAATAGAGTACGACGCGCAACAACATATACATATTTTATCTGTATTGCACAAAAGCACAGTGCCACTGAGCATACATGACGGTATGCGCATTGAGAAGGTACTCAGTGCAGGTAACTTGTAAAGTACGGTACAGTTACGTATTCAAATGCGAATGATACTAGTGTTCTTGAACTGGCTCACATATACACGATTGTGTAATGGAAGAATTGGTTATTGGGTGTTTTCATGTCAGACGTCCCAGCCATTTTGGCGACCACCTCAAATGTACTCGAAAAACAATCGCGCTGATTTTACTGCGTTAAAAAGGTAACTGCTAGAATATTTCGCACACAAATAACTTTTGGTCACGTGACTGCCTCCTGAACTTCCCAGAATCTCGTCTGGATGTTTGTGAAAAAAAATATTTCATAAGTATCTCTTCTGCCGTGCCAAATTTGGTCTACAAGTAAGGTGAAAGGCTTGCGTGAAGTGTCTGAAGCTCAGTAGTATTATTACCATCTTTCGACCACATGCGCCTCAAATAATTTAGCCGAAATGTGTTACGTCTGCATTTTTTTATATCAATACTGCACTTTGAATGAACATCTGAGGAGTGAATACTTAATCTCCTCAACTCTCCCCAGAAATTTTGGCGGTACCTGTCTAGTTCGCAGTCTGAAATAACTGGGCTTTCTATAGACGGGACCTCCTATAGCGAACCGATTCAGATTGCCGAAGCACTCAATCATTACTTCAGTACTGTTTTTTCTCCAAGTATTGATCATTCAAAAAAAGGCTGTACGTTCGATGATACTAGTTTCAATCTTCTTACCGTATTTAAAGAGGGCGTAATGGCATTACTGCTTGAACTGGATCATAAAAACTCACCTGGTCCGGATATGATTCCCAACAAATTTTTGAGGCGCTACTCTGATTGGGTTTCTAGTTTCTTAGTTAAAACTTTTAATTTATCTTTGTGTATTGCCACTGTTCCGATTGATTGGTTATTAGCAAGAGTTTCGCCCATTTTCAAAGCTGGTGACCGCCTTAATGTTTGTAAATACCGTCCAATTTCTATCACATGCACGGCGTGCAAAGTAATAGAACATATAAATTCAAAATATATATTTCAATATAGAAAACAATAATCTGTTTTATAATAAGCAACACGGTTTTATAAAAGGCCTTTCAACCGTCACTCAGCTTTTTGAATCTGTTCATGCTTTCGCTACAGCGATAAACTCAAAAGAACAAGTCCATGTCATAGCAATTGATTTCTCTTAGGCCTTTGATAGAGTATGTCACCAGAAACTTATTCAAAAAATGTTAATACTTGGTATTGATCCCGCAATTGTAAGATGGGTTGAAGCGTACTTGCGCAATAGGTTGCAGTTTGTTGAAATAAGTGGCGCACGTTCTTCTCTTTTACGCGTATCCTCTGGTGTGCCACAGGGCTCCGTGTTGGGACCTCTACTCTTTTTAATTTATGTGAATGATATTGCA
This sequence comes from Rhipicephalus annulatus, assembly GCA_013436015.1. Classification (NCBI taxonomy): domain Eukaryota; kingdom Metazoa; phylum Arthropoda; class Arachnida; order Ixodida; family Ixodidae; genus Rhipicephalus; species Rhipicephalus annulatus. The sequence continues at coordinate 16,070 of WOVY01009997.1, forward strand.
ACGGTTGTGCCTCCTTTTGTTTATCCCCCTTAAAAAATCATCCTTAACTACAAATACACAATAAACAATAGAGAAATTAAGAGTTCTAATGAGTTTAAATACTTAGGTGTTACTATATCTAGCAGTCTAAAGTAGGACAATCCTATTGACAACATCACAGGACTGGCGAAGCGAAATCTGGGTTTTCTGAGAAGAAAACTCTGTAATGCAACGCCCTCTGTTAAATTGTTGGCGTATAAGACTATTGTTAGACCAGCGCTGGAGTACGCAGCTATCATCTGGGATCCGCATACTAAAACTGAAATTAACAAACTTGAACGAGTACAAACATTGGCCGCGAGGTTTATTTATTCAAATTACATGAGAACACAGTCTGTATCACTTTTGCTTGCTAGGGCTGACCTTCAATCGTTAGCTACACGTAGAAAAATAGCTCGCTTAAAATTTATTTATGACCTGTATCATAAGAACTACAAGCTGGATCCCAGTGTATACCTGCGCCCCCTAGGACGACTGTCGGCTCGTACCAATCACTCATTTTCTGTCCAAGCTTATGTACCGCGGGTGGTTGTGTTTAAGTTTTCGTTTTTGGTGCGATCTATTGATGACTGGAATGCGCTTCCTCCCGAGGTACTTACAGGATGTAGATCCTCACAGGATTTTCAACGACGGCTGGACTTGTTTTTTGCCTAACATTGTTTGTGTATTGTTCACCTGTTCACCTCCCACCCCTGCTACAGCCCGCAAGGGCTAGCAGTATTGTAAATAAATAAATAAATCTGAATAAGGTATATTTGGAGGAAAAAATATTTTAGACCTCTCAAGCTGTCAAACTTTACAAGAAAAAATCACGAATTTCACAAAATAGATGTTTTGTCTATAATGAGACGCAACTTGCGCCATATGGTGGTTGAATTAAAATAGACTTTGTATCTAAATTGAAAGAAAATACACAGTTCTTTTCATGTGCCAAATTATGTCATAGCATTTTATGTTTTGAGAAAAAGATCACAGTATACCCACGAAGTGAACGATAATGAGGGGGCGTAGCGTTCGTCCTTCCGGGCGCACAAACGAATGGACAGACAGTCTGACGCCAGTATGGAAGGACAGAAGACGGATGGACTCACGAACAGACCAACACACGGAAGCCCGGACAGATGGATGCACAGACGAACAGACGAATGTACAAATGTACGGACGAACGATTGGCCCAACGAATCATCATTTTCTTCTTGTATATGGAGTGAAAACCACTAACGCTATCTATTGTGCAACTCATCAAGTGGCTAGATAATACTAGTACGACTACAGAGGAGGGAACGACCCACGGCCTCAAGAGCTTTGCCCCTAAACGATTTTTGAAGTTCTAAATTCCCCATTTGCCATTTGTTCATACGGCATCCGACGCCTCGAAGTTCCCCATTGCCACTGATGGGAAATTTCAAAAATCATTTTATTTCTTGATATGGAAATTGGAATGATGAAACTTGTCACATAGAAATAACTGTTTATTTGCTTTCAGTTTAGGTAAAAGTTGATTTTTAATTAAACCACCGCATGGTGCAACTTGCATCTCAATACGGACCAAAATGACAATTCTGTGAAATCAGTGATCTTTTCTCGTAGAGGTTAACAGCTTAAGACGTCTAAAATCAATTTTTCATCAAAATATCTTTTCTGTGAAGTAAGTAGTCACAGCTCAGATATTCATACAAAGTGCAGTATCACAATAAGAAAATGCAAACATAAAACACTTTGGCTAAATTCGTGCAAACGTATGTGACCGAAAACTTGTATTAATATTGCCGAGTTGCAAACACCTTACAAAAGCCCCGCTACTTGACATGTACCAAACTTGATATAAAAAAGCGGTACTTGTAAAATATTTTTTTCACAAACAACACTCAAACAACATTCTGGAAAGTTTGAAAGGCAACCACGGGACCAAAAACTTGTTTCTCCGAAATATTCAAGCAGTTCACTGTTTTCAGTGCACTAAATCAGCACAATTTTTTAAACACATTTGCCATAGCCGCAAGATTGGCTGGAATATTTCGAATAAAGTGACCCTGTTACCTTCACTCAATGACCATTACATACTGCTAAATTAAGGCCATTTGTTTCAATCATGCTGGCAGGCTGAGAAAGCAGAATTTTTTCCCGACGCAGGGTAGGCTGTTCAGTGGCTGTGCGTGTTGTGTTCGCTGATAAATATGCTGCCCAGTCTTACATTTTGGCTACAACACATGTTTAGATATCATGCAGTATGTATAACATTAAAGTGTTTTTGTGCAACAAAAAAACTAACTATACAATTCACAGAGCGAAAATACCTTTAAAATGTGAAGTACTTAGCGATGGTAAACGCCAAAGCGAGGCGAGGACGTTATAACTCTGAATGACAAGAATATTTTGAAAGTTACAGATGATGAAAAACAATCTAATTAAAATGTGCTCGAACATTAGTAGTTATGTTAAAACAAGCGTTCGCGCTGTTCAAGTAGGCAATTCGATCACACACATTGACGAAAGGTCTTTTCAAACAAAAGTCCAGCTTCAGTGCTCTATCCACTACACAGGCACGGCTGTCGGCAGTGTCACGCTACGTTGCGGGTGCACGAAAATACCGGTGAAGGCAGACTAAACGAAAGTGAATGTATTATCAAGTAGGCAAACTTCGCGAGGCGCACCTAACGCGAAGCAGTATGCTGTGTTGTAACCCGATGCATCAACCCGAGTTATAACGGTAGTGTTACCGCACAAAACTAAAAAGAACCGAAAAGAACGACATGGACACCACGCCCTTGTTTTCCGTTCTCGGTCTTTTTCTGCAATAAGAAAAAAAAAGGAAATAAATGAACTACCAACATGCCCAAGCATATGCGTCTTAGATACGGTTGATGCTTAGAGCTAACAGGCGCCATCCGCACACGTGTAATAATTAGTAAACTAAAACTGATGTGCATAACGAGCGGGCTCCGTTAAAAGCGGCTGGCAACAAAGGGCACTGCGAAAATCTGTTCAATTTCTCCGCTGAACCTCAGCGGCGCACGCTCACTCTGCTTTGTACTCCAAACAATCTAAACAAACAAACAAAAAAACTTGCCCACATTCACACTTCGTGATCATCCCCGTGAAACAGTTCGGACAAATATTCTCGCTAAGTAAACAACAAATGCTGATTTGTCATCAACTAGTTGAAAACTAAATTGTTTGAAGGCGTTATTCTCGTGCTCACGCAGTTAACAAAGCACTGAGCGAAACAACGTGAGAGCGGTACTCACTATTTCACTTAGAGTGCTCCACAATATGAATCCACGGCTGCAGTCTTCAGGATGGTGCACCTTCGCAATAATCAGCCCTGACAGAACACACAGGTAGAGCACAGAGCACAGGCACATTTCAATATAACGACTAATAAGCTCTACCAATCGAGAAGCCACGCGCATAACACACACACACGCACACAAACGGGAGGCCTTTTCACCAGCGCATGCAGCAACATGTAAAGTGCCAACCACTGGCACGCGTACGCTCGCGTCTACGCGTCAAAAGCGTCAAATGCGCCTCTCGGCGTAGACGTCGGAGGGGCACATGCGAGCAGGCGCGAGGGATCAAGCCGGGCTTGATATTTCGACTCGCGTACGCTACGTCACCACGCGTACAGCGGCGCCACCAACCAGAGGCTGCGCGCCAACCAACCAGAGGCCGCGATGACTCCGAATGCTGTGCCTAATGGCCGCCGCTTCGAAGGTACGGCCGAGTGCTGAAAGCAAGCATGAAAACTACTCCAAACGTTCCTGAATGACCGCTTCGTAATCTAGAACGACAACGAAACGATGAACGACTGCTAGTGCTACCAGCGTGACGCGGTTTCGTGCCGAGTTCGAGCGACACCGACAAATCCAGCGAATGCCGGCCGGCTATGCTAGCGCCGGTCCTGTGTGCGATCGTCGGCCGAGCGAAAGGAGCATGTCGGTGTTCTTGTGCTTTGATCTGTGACTTTCTGTGCTAAAAACGAGTGTAAACAGACTTCGGAGGTTCGAAGGTTTGAGCGTGAGCCCTCGCCGACCGCGGAGGCAATTCAGATCGGTGTCATCTGCATCCAGTGCAGGCCTCTACCAACTAGTTCATATGAACCAGCACATGCGAGGCACATCGGCTGAAAAAACTCTACGGTAGTTTCCGTCGCAACATAGACACCATATCCGACGTCCGAAATCTCGCGTAGTTCATACGGGGGAGCTTTTATCAGCACAGTGTTTGTTTTCAACATCGGTATTCATCATCGCTGAAAGCGAACCTCGCACTAGCCAACACATTTCCGTGATGTGAAAACGTACGTACTTTTATAAGTGTATTCGCAAATTGTATGACGCGGAAACATTCGTTGGCTTCGGTGCTAATCGTTTTCGTGTGTTGCCAAGCTAATAACAAGCGTGCGCTGGTTTGTAGCAGTGAAATGTGACTTTTTGTCGGGTACCAGCGACGCTGACACATTGAGCTGTGAGCGGTTTCATTTCCATTCACGTACAAGACAGAAACTCGAGCGTGCGTTGCTGTAGTGATCTAAAAAGAAAGTTGTGTGATTAAGTGCTGTTGGTATTGCCTGCTATTTCACTTCTCGCTTCTTCTGCTTCTCTGCCACGCTCAGTAGCACATACGTTCTTTGGAGGCATTCTAACACACACATTCTTAATTTATAGTTCATTCTGATACTCGTAGCTATAGGCATACAATGGCGCTTCTCCGTCGTTTTACATTTTACAGTTTACTATAACATAACGCGCGTTCTGTTTACAGCCGGACTGAAAACATTGTGAGAAGCACCTGATTTGAAATCAGCTGCACGATGACACGATTGTTGGAAGAGAAGATCACCACATGTATGCGCAGAATGAATGAAGATGCACTAGTATGGTACTGCACTTTGTATAGAAAAAATGCAAAAAGTACCTCATGTGACTTATGAGACCTTTCAGAGCTGTGCATGTATTTATCGGTTCCTTCAGACTGTAATGAGCTGAAGATATTCGATAATTCCGAACATTGAATATTTGTATGTGTTTCCAAGAAGTCCTTCATTTCAGTTCAGTTTTTTAGTATATGCATTAACTTGGATTACATATACGCATGCGCCTAAGCATATTCTGTTTAGTTCTGTTGGAAAACTTGCCACAACTTCTGTACGGTGCTCTGGTGCAATCCTTTGATCGGTATCTGTTCCATTAAAAATTTTGGCATGCTTTACTGCATTATAGGGCGTTTTGACAATTGATGACATGTGAAAGCCACAGTGCTTGGCTGTAATCTCAAAACCAATGGGTGTCTCATCAAGAAGTGTCAGATGCATTTTCTAGATGTTAAAGGATATTTAAACTACCAGCAAAGTGCTGAAGTCTTCAATACAGCACTGATCTGCAATCACCACCCAGCTTAGAAGTTCTTTGTAGAGCTCTCTAACACGTTCAAATAAAGTTATCAAACACTGGATTGATCTACTTGGTTTGATTCCTAATACCAGTGTGTCTGACTTTTTGGAGGCACTTGTAATATAATAATGTCCTATTTCTCTCCTTTAATACATGGGTGCACTCAAGGATAGTGATATTTGTTTACCTTGGCACACTTAATGTGATATTACTGTTTAAATCTTTTCATTTTGTATATGAGTACGCTACTTCTGCAGTAGCCTCACACTAAACAGCCGTATTTGAAAATAAATAAATATACCATCCACGCTGTGCTCGGTCCCAATCTGGTCACTGATATTTGTTGCATCATGATGTGTCGGGTGTGTTTCATTGCATTGGAGAACATTTTGGCTGCCTTCCATGAAGGGTTCAGTTCTAATATTATGACCGATATCTGTGACTTCATGAACAGTTGGGTGTCGTCTGTTGTTTTAGAGAAAACTTTGACTAAAGACAACGTCCAGAAGTTTTGCATTAAGGTTTCAGTTCTAATATTATGACCGATATATGTGCCTTCATGAACAGTCGAGTGTGGTCTTAGAGACTACTTTGACAAAAGACAACGTCCAGAAGTCTTCCATACAGGGTTAAGTTCCAATATTATGACCGATATCTGTGACTTCATAAACAGTTGGGTGTCACTTGTCGTTTTACAGAATACTTTGACGGAAGACAACGTCCAGAAGTCTTCCATTAAGGATTCAGTTCCAATATTATGACCAATATCTGTGACTTCATGAACAGTTGGGTGTCGTGTGTCGTTTTAGAGAAAACTTTGACTTAAGACAACGTCCAGAAGTCTTGCATTAAGGTTTCAGTTCTAATATTATGACCGATATCTGTGACTTCATGAACAGTTGGTTGTCGTCTGTCGTTTTAGAGAATACTTTGACTGAAGACAACGTCCAGAAGTCTTCCATACAGGGTTCAGTTCCAATATTATGACCGATATCTGTGACTCCATAAACAGTTGGGGTCACTTGTCGTTTTAGAGAATACTTTGACTGAAGACAACGTCCAGAAGTCTTCCATTAAAAATCCAGTTCCAATATTATGACCGATATCTGTGACTTCATGAACAGTTGGGTGTCGTCTGTCGTTTTAGAAAAAACTTTGACCTAAGACAACGTCCAGTAGTCTTCCACTATGGAATCAGTTCTAATATTATGACCAATATCTGTGATTTCATGAACAGTTGGGTGTCGTCTGTCGTTTTAGAGAATACTTTGACTGAAGACAACGTCCAGAAGTCTTGCATTAAGGTTTCAGTTCTAATATTATGACCGATACCTGTCACATCATGAAGTGTCAGGCACAGTTAGTTGCATTAGAGCACATTTCGACTATGAAAAATGCCCGAAGGCATTCTACACAGTATTTGGTTCCTATCTAATGGCCAATATCCGTTGTAGCAATAAGAATCAGGTGTGCTTTGTTGCATTAGAGGATATTTAGAACACACACATCAGCCGAAAGCCTGCTACTCTGGCCTCAATTGTAGTCTTATGACTGACTAAAATCTCTCACATCACGAAGTTGCAGGCGTGATTATTAAGTTGACTGGTGTAAAGTATGTTGTGTAAATATGCTGAAGGTACCTGCATATGCAAGATATTGTTAGTAACTTTGGTATTGCAGGTATAGAAACCCGTGGTTTGTAAAATTGATCAGGAAGGCAGCCACGCCTCATTCACCGCAGAGAGCACGGGGGGGGAGAGCTCAATATGAACTCCACATATTAACATAATAGGGAGGGGGTGCTAAGTCAGCCCTGGGGAGGGGCACTGGTACAAACTTTTGCCCCCACCCTTTCTTAAGGAGAACTCTGCACACGCCTATGATAGACGTACAGTATGCTAGACGCGAATGTTCATTCGCGGGAGCGGCACACGCACCGATGTTGATTTCTGGTGCATACCGCTGTAGTTACTTTGGGCACTGAAATGTCAATTACTTCTAAAATAGTCTAAACTGTGGTGGTTGAAGCACTATCAACTTGTTAACGTGTTCTCATATCCTCTAAAACATACATTCCCGCTCCAGTTGAGAACGTGCCGTTCTGTGCTGAACATAGACAGTTCTAAGCCAAAAGTTCAAGCAACATTGTGCATCGGCCTTGGACGCGTGGGCGTCAACGCGGTCGACGCATGCCAGTAGTTGCGCGCCCTTTTCCTCCACAGGCGCGACGAGACGCTTTTGACCGTCACCCCCGGAAAATCTTTTCAGGCCTGCGCCCAGCAATTTGACGTCATTTCCGGCCGGCCGACTCTCGGGGAAGCCGCAGCGGCTGCGAGCGCAGCGCGGGCGGCGGTGGTGACGGTTCGGCGGCGTGGTGTTGACGGTGTTTCACGTTTGTTGCTTTCCGTTGTTGTTTTGCGGCAATTTCGTTTCCGTGCGTGATGCTGGAGTGATGCGACAATGCCGAATAAGTGTTGTGTACCCGGATGCACCGGCAACTACAAAACAGGAAAGAAGATACAAGTGTTTTCCTTCCCTAAAGACGCCGACGCTCTCAAACAATGGCTACGCGCCATTCCTAGGAAGGACTTCGTGCCGACTTCGTGCACTAAGGTAAGAATTTGAGATGCTCCTGTTCTTAGCTTGTCGTTGCTTGTTCGGGTAGAAATCACCTATGATGGGAAATACTTGAGCGTGTGGCCGCCGGGCCTCGCGAAGCGCTGACGCCAGCAGCGTTCGCAGCAAGGATGGTCAGCTGCGCTTTGTTCACTAACAGTGCCGTGGTGTCGTCCATTCTTGCAAGCTCTCGGTGGAAGCGCTTCGTGGAGTGCGGTGACATCACGCTCCCGTGTTTCCTTTCATGTTGCTTGTACCGCTTAGCGCAGCGCTTTTATTTAGATGCTTGCGAAACGTAGGTAGACTTTGTTTTAGCTACACGGACTGTAAACGCGGTCATGCAAACGGGAGCGCATTTTTTTCTTTTGAGAAGTGGCGTCTCAGACGTTCTTCAAACGTTTTTGCAGGTGTGCGCGAATCATTTCGACGCTTCATGCATTGAGAAGACGACATCGTAGACGGATCCAAGGACAGGGAGAGTTATTGAAGTTGCACTCCCAGTACCACGGTTGCGTCCTGGATCTGTCCCAACGGTATTTTCCGGCTGTCCGTCCTACCTATCAGTACGAGACCAGAGCACGAGAGAAACCCCTGACGCCAAGAGGAGCCGACAAGAAGCCTCCCAACTCGCCCGTGCTGTAGAAGAGTCGCTGGCGTCATATGAAGCGGAGCAAAAACGAGACCGGTTTTCGTCCCTCGAAGAACTAAGGGCTCGCCTGCAAGGGGTGTCAGTGTCTCCAAAGTGGACTGTGATTCATAAAGAAGAGTGCTCCATGTTTTTGAACATTATCGACTATCGTGAACCTTGTTTGAATGCGTCATTGACCGTGTTTGCAAACCTTGAAGTCTTTGCCTGCTATCAAGGTTCACCAATCAAGAACCTTGGTAGCGCTGTTGTACCAGACTCAGTTCAAAAAGTAAGTTCCTTGTTGGAAATTTTGAACAACCTGTCGATGCTGTCTGAGGAGCGCTGCACTTATTGCCACCTGGCTCAAGCAATACATTCCCTTGTTTGAGCCTTGTTTCCAGTTTTGTATCTCTTTACAAGTTGTTAGCTTTTAAAGGTGCTGTACTTTTTTCTTTTTTTTTAACTCGAACTGCCTCGGTGCCCACTGTAGCAGTTGTACAGTCCGTTTTGGTACCTAAGCTGTGTACACTTTCCTTGTGCACTCTGTGTACAGACATGTTGTGCACTGTGATTTGTTTTTTTCTTAGATTTTTGTTTGATTTTTTCCCTAGGAAATGCACCTACCTGTGGCAGTACAATTACTTTTCTTTCTGTCATTTATCATGCTGTGGACCACAATTTAGTCACCAGTGTTCTTTTGTATTGTATTTTTTGGCAAGTGTTTGAACCTGATACCTTGTGTTGCTACTGCTACTATGATAAACGAATGGTATGTTTTCCTCTAACCTACAATTTAAATGAAAGTGTGCTTTTTCTGTTCCAAAGCTCGGGGATGTTTTTGCTGTTACAATCTGTTTTGTTTTCTGAGTTTTATGTGGCAAGATATTGTGTTTTGTACTTTTGGCATATTTTCAGCATAAGGGCAACATCTTGTGTTGCCTGTCGTCTGCCTGGACCGAGAACAATGTGCACTGTGATATTTGTACAGACGGCGTCTGGCTGTGATAAATAAATACGCATTATTCCATTCACGATATTCATTATTTCTTGATACCTTGATAAGTTCCCCCGCAACGGTGGCTCAGTGGCTAAGGCGTAGCGCTGCTGAGCACTAGGGCGCAGTTTCGATACCCGGCTGCGGCGGCCGCATTTCTGATGGAGGCGAAAAGCAAAAACGCCCGTGTGTACGAGATTTCGGCACACAATAAAGATTCCCAGGTAGTAAAACTTGATCCTGAGCTCTCCCCTACGGCGCGCTTCATCGCCTGCATTGCGTCGGCGCGTTAAACCATACAATCAATGGATACCTTGATAAATCGTGCGGACATGGTGTCAAGGAACCTCGCCCGAGTCGGTAGGCGTGAAGGGCGCTCGCGGCTGGCGCAGCCACCCAGCGAAGGGCGGCCGGCCGGCCGGCGCGATGTGACGTCGTCGACGTCACGTCACGTGACGCGCAGGCCTGAAAAGCTTCCGGGGGTGACGTTTTGACGCGTAGGCGCGTGCATACGCGTGCCAGTAGTGGGCACTTGAGACGATGTCGGCCCCTTTCCTGCGCTGTGCACCATGCGCGCAGCAATACCGGGCAGCCAAGGTTGTCTAGGCGACGAGTCTTCATGGCGCCTTGTGGCGCTCTCAGACCGGCTATATGCGGTTTAACGGTAGCTCCGGCCTTCTGCTGATAGCACGGGCGCTGCTTTTTTTTGCGGCAGTGATTTGTTGCGTTATACTCGTTCTTTAACAGTGCATCTGAATCGCAGTGAACAGTGTGACGGATCAGTGCGGCCAGCACGAGCTACTAGTCAGAACGCGCATTTGTAATATTCAGCAGCAATATTTAGCGCACCTTCACCGGCCTATTGTAGTGAATTTTGGTAGAAAAAAGCTAAGCTTATGCTTTTTGCTTAGCTCTATGTGTCCTTAGGGACTGCACATTCAGGGTCACGCAGGCGATACTTTATCAGCACTTACAGTTCAGTGAAGACAAAGCTATATTGCATGCATCGGCCGTCACACTATTCGATGAGAACATATTGCCACGTGCGTACTGCTAGGAAGACGAACACGACAGCGCATACGCACATCTACACGCGTTTATACAGCAAGCAATGACATGAAAGAACAGGAACGTTCTGGCGCGCAGTAAATAAAAATACTGACCTGCTGCTACTTTCTCAACCTGTTAATTACTAGTTCTGTCTTTACGTTGCGGCAACACATTTATACTCAGCTTGCAGTCCTTGGAACAAGACCACGGCTGAAAATATTTCATCAATGTTGTTTTCTCACTACCTACAAAGTCAAGGCTTTGACCAAAGCACGTCTGCTACGGAAGTTACATAAATTAAAAGAAGGGGATCCACAAAAAAACGGAGAGAGAGAGAGAGAGAACAAGACAATGCGTTTTTGCTCCGCTGAGGAGAGCTTTCTTAGCAATTTAGTCAACAAGGCTCCCGTCATTGTGAGCAAGGCTGCGTCAAAGTCACTAAAATGTCCTTATTCTGAATTTTTCTTTACGGTCGGTGTCCTCTTCCTAATTTCCAAGACGCACTTTTAAGGACACAGGAAGAGGAACCTTCACTACAGTAAATAAATAAAACGTGCGTGCTAAAAATACATGACGCCAATATTCGTTTTTAAGGGACCTGATGGCCTGCTGATGTGGTGGGTATGGCTAAACAACTGTGCTGTTGTTGTTTGATTTTGTTTTTTTTTTGCAAGTGGCGGACATTTATGTCCAACTTTAAAAGCTTCAATATTATAAGGGAGGGGGGGGGGGAGTGTTCTATGTATAGCTAGACTAATGTGCGCAACATTACCTTGTTCAGGCAAATCAGTACACCTTGTGAGTGTTGACTTCTCACGCAAATGACACAGATGAAGGGAACAGGTACAGGAGAATTGGCCATTACGCTATAGAACAAGTGGCCGCTCCTATTGTATCTTCCTACTTATAGAAGTTTGTGTGTTTTATCGATGAAAACTGAGTTTCGGTCACATTACAACCTGCTTCAATTCATTACTATACTCGCAAGCAGCTAGTAGTAGGAGCCTTGCTGGTTATTAAGATGTTTTAATGTATACTAACAGTATGAGCGAAACGGCCCGCAAAATGTCATGCATTTGTAGCCTTGTATAGGCACGTTTGCTCAGATTTGGGTGCACGTTAAAGAACCCCAGGTGGTTGAAATTTCCGGCGCCCTCCACTACAGTGTCTCTCATATTCGTACGGTGGTTTTGGGATGTTAAACTTCACTTATCATTCAATCATTGTAGCCTTGTTCAATACACCCCAAATTTAAGGGTGTAAAAGGGGTGTTTTGAGGGAGTTTTATTCACGAACAACTCAAATTTTGAGTATAGGGTGCAAAAATGGTGTTCATATGGGTGCTTTATTGCGTACATCCTTTTTACACTTTTTAGGGTGTAAACTTCCAAAGAGTGCCCTGTAGGCACCATTTGTGTGGGCAATTTTTGACGTGTACGACGTGGCGTCAAAAGTGGTCGGAGTGGCAGCAGCACAAGAGGCTGTGGCATTTTCCGCCCTGTTTTCCGATATAACAGGTGTCGTAGGCTAAACTCCAACAGCAGCATCCTGAGGAGTGGGTTCATTTGTACACTGATCATCAAATGGCGTCAGAGAAAGAACGCTGACACCTTTTGCAAGGCAGTGCGCTGCGTCTACGAAGCGCACGGTTGCTTCACCAGCCGGAAGGCCGACGCACATAGTGACGCATCGACAATCGAGCTTTCATTGTGTGCTTAGCTCGAAGGAACTTGAAAGGGTGAGGCCCAGCACAGTGTCTGTAACCTCCTCCACGTCATCGAGTCAGTAATTGGTTCCACTGTCGGTGTCAGTGCCTAAAAAAATTGGCTTCCAGCCTAAAAAATTTGGCATATCCCACGTACAGTAGGAATCGATAATACGCAAAGCACGAATGAGAAATGTTGATATGTAATTTCAAGATTTGCACAACGTAATGAGGTGGAATTAAATGAGACCGCACTGGATGTGTCACGGGATACCTTATTTAGTAGTGTCACGTTATACCATTCACGTCACGTGACACCATATTTAGTATATGCGGAGCTGGAACAACCTCCGCGAGCACACTATGAGCTTGGTATGTTGTCATGTTCTTACATCACACGCGTGTCAGGATTATCGTGTTTTCACCAGTCATATCGTCATTCATTTACGTCCCTTAACGCCAAATTCGGTATATGTGGAGTTAGCAAAACGGCCGCGAGCACATCATGAGAGGCGAAATATACTCCAATGTAGCGTGACGCACGCGCGCGCTGGGCAAAGCGAGGCTAAGTAAGCCAAACGCCAGCAATCTATATTTGACGCCAGGCGTGACCGGCACGACCAGCGTCCATTGGTGCGGCCCCACGGCAAACTGGTGCGAAGCGAAATGCGATATGCTGCATTCGAGCCGATGCGTTACCTATACAACACTGCGTCCCCCCTCTTTTTATGACGGAAGGACGCCGGATGCGCTGAAACGTGCATGCATCAAAGCAACGCAGCGCGCGCCCTGCGAGTATATGGCAGAACCTGCGCCTGGTATCGCAACGCCGGTTTGCCCACGTCGAAATGAACGCCGGCGAGCACGCGCACTGCGTCACGTCAACATGTATTGGCGCCTTGACTGTGGCATGTAGTCATGCTCTCACATGACACACAACTCATGATTATTGTGTTTGCACCAGTCACATACCTTCGTAATCCATTGACGTCATTGTAATACTAAATTTGGCGTGTGTGAAGCTAGCGAAACGACCTTGAGCGTATCATGATTGTGGCATGTAGTCATGTTGTTACATGACTCGCATGTCGTGATTATCATGTTTATATGTGTCATTTACCTATGTCGTTCACACGCATTGCGTAATGCCGAGTTTGGTACATGTTAAGCTCGCAAAACGGCCACGAGCACATCATGAGCATAGCATGTAGTCTGGTTATTACATGACACGCATCTCATGTTTATCGGGTTAAGGTCTGTCGTTTGTGTTCACCTTGCAATCATGTCTTACCATACCAGTTTGGAGCATGCCATGTGAACAAAACCACCGCGAGAGCTGCAGGACTATGAAATGTAAATCCTGACATTCATGACATCTGTGACATGATTTTCAGGTTATGACTACACAGACCCGGCATACCTTACGCGGTTGGGCAACAGCGTTGCCAGAGACACCACTCCTGACCTTACTTTCACTGCGAACATTACGCATGCAGAGTGGTCCAACCTTCATGAACATCAGGGCAGCGACCACTACATAATACAAACTATCGTCAAGGTAGGCCCGCAGCGCAGGAAATCCAAAACAGCTTGCCATCGTTGACTGGGATGTCTTCCGCGAATTGCGGACAACGGCCTCTCTGGAATCTGCCACCTCGATCGACCAATGGCCAGCTTCCTTACTACGAGACGTTAAGCGTGCTACCAAGACTCTCCCAGAAGACGCCGTAGGCGACACGGTAGACCACCAAGCTGCTGCACATATGGGAGGCTCTCGCTGGTCTGCGCAAGCGCTATAACTCAAACTGAACCGCTCATTACGCAAACGCATTGCTATATTAACGCGTCAAATTGAAGACTACGCTTTTCAACTCTCCCGCCAGAACTAGCATCAGCTTTTTAACCTTATGGGACGCTTGCCTAACGTGCCCAAAACGTGGAATATTCTACGTAGTATAATAGAACTAACATCGACAAAAACTGCTCAGCGCCACTCCTTAATTACCGTTCTGCACAATCATCCAGGTACCAAGGAAGACCTTATCCAAGACCTATCTAGTCAGTACATTGTCAGTGCTACTTCGTTTGATCACCCATGATGCAATGGGATGGATAATCCAACCCTAGATTCCCAGATTACAAAAGCAGAAGTGAAGTCCGCAGTTTCACAACTGAGACCCCAATCAGCGCCTAGCCCGGATAAAATTACAAGTAAAATCTTACAAAACCTTGACGAAGAATCACTTGAAACGCTCACATCTTATCTGCAAATGCTTTGGAGTCGGGAGAAACACTAACAACATGGAAAACCACCACAGTCATTCTGATACCTAAACCAGGAAAACCACTCACTTTCGAGGACCTTCGGCTAATATCTCTCACATCCTGTGTCGGCAAGGTACTCGAGCATGTTATTCATACTCGACTACAAGGGTACATGGAAGAACATGCCCTCTACCCGCATACAATGCTCAAATTCCGCCCTAAACATTCGACACAAGACGTGATACTGCAACTGCAGAGTCACATTATCGACGGTGAAGACGGCTCTCGGTACGGGACACGTGCTATTCCGGGGCTAGACCTTACCAAGGCATTGACAATGTGCTACATTCATCCATCCTTGCCGCCCTCGCCACTCTCAACGTAGGCGCCTGTACCTACCGCTACATCCGTAACTTTTTAACGGACAGGACATCGACACTCTCGATCAACGATTTGCCTGCACCTTCCATCACTCTCGGTGGGAAAGAGACACCACAGGGGTCGGTCCTCTTTCCATTCCTTTTCAACTTGGCCATGCTTCACCTTCCGCCACTTCTAGAAGATATCCCCCACCTCCACCACAGCATATACGCGACGATATCACCTTGTGGATTGCCAGAGGTAGTGACGGAGAGATACAAGATGCACTTCAATTGGTGATTAATAGAATCACAACTTACGCTGAACAACGAGGATTGTCCTGCTCGCCCCAAAAGTCAGAGTTACTCGGTCTATCGACCTAGATCTCGCTACAACAGAGACCTTCCCACAATAAATCTGTATGTGCAACATCACCCAATACGAACAGTTCCTACCATTTGCGTATTGGGCTTCCGCATTCAGAAGCATGGCGGCAATTCGGAAACAATGTAGCTACTACACTATCATGTCTAATAGACTACTAGGCTCATCTCCCGCATCGTCAATAAACAGCACGGCATGAAAGAGACCAATCTCATACGACTGGTGACCGTCTTCTCCATAAGCAGAATCCTTTACGTTACTCCAGTCATGAAACTTACGCTCACCGACAAGAAAAAAACTAAATATAATGATCAGGCGCCGCTAAAGTGCGCGCTGCATCTCCCAATGTCTACGCCCAATGCGAAACTCAGTCACCTAGGACTTCACAATACTTATAGACGAATTCATTGAAGCCCAACGTATATCGCACTACGAAACGATTAGGCCAAACTCCTACAAGACGTCATCTCATGTGCTCACTCGGCATACCTTACGTCTCCCAGTTTGGGCCAGAAAACTCCCAATGCCTCGGACATTCGCGACACTTGCGTGATTCCCCCCATACCACGCAATATTCACCCTGAATACAACGTGGAAAGACGAGTAGACCACGCCAAGCAACTAGGCAAGCGTTACGCGAAAGCCACGTACGTGGCGTATGTAGACGCAGCGGAATATCCTATGCATCGGCCATATTCCTCGCTATCGCCACCAGGCCGCAGTACATAATTACCGCAACTGGCACCATTCGCGCAAACAAACCAGAAGAAGGCGAAGAAGCAGCCGTCGCTCTCGCCTACGCTTCAACCCAAGCATCCTGCATCATCAGCGACTCCAAGACTGCCATCCGCCACTTTACCAAAGGTTTCATCTCCCAACCGGCGCTCCAAATTCTCACAAGTACACTTCTGTTACGTCGTTGCCGCGTTGAGATCATCTGGACTCCGGGCCACTCGGGGCTTGCGGGAAACCAACACGCTCATGACGCTGTCCGAGCTCCTCGTCCACCGGGCGCGTCATTCAACAGAGCACCACCCCTCGCCACCTGACGCGGATCAGTGAGAGATGATGGTCTCCTCGTTTCGCGACATGCGAGGGACAGAATGGTTACCTTTGGAGAAATCCTAATGTATTACCGCAAGGCCAGACTTCAATACCCACCACCATACAAGTGCTTTAGTAAGCAGCAGTCGACTCTCTGGCGTCTGTTACAGACACGCACTTTCCTCTGTTCATCTCTGTACAGCAGTATTTACCCCCGCCATTCACACACCACAATGCAAAACGTGCGGTGCACCTAACGCCGAGCTCGACCATATTATATGGGCCTGCCCCGAAGCTACTCACTCAGTTAAACACAGCACTAACCCTACATTCACAATCACTACGGCCGAGCAGTGGGAGGCTTTGCTGCTCAGCACGTGTCCGGAGAACCAGCTCTGGGCCGTCCGGCTGGCCGAAGACGCCGCCAAGATTCAAGGCCTGGCCACCGCCTGAGGAAGGGGGACAGAGGGGCCCGTCTTTCAGCCCCTCGCCACCTTTGACCCTAGCAGGGACACTTGAATAAAGTTTCTGCTTTCTCTCAGGTTATGACTAGTAAAATCTGTTCTTCATAAAGTCATGTTTTGCCATGCCAAGGTTGGTATCGATACCATTATCGATACGGTCAGGAGAGCTGAAAGTCGTAGGTGGCTAGATAGATAGATAGATAGATAGATACGCTCAAAGTCACTGAAGTTGGCTAAGAAATGCTTCGCGTTTAGTATTATCAATTGGACAAAACAAACAGCATTCTCGGCTTGGCGTTGGCGTTTACAATGGCATCTCAAGCTAATATTGATGTTCCTGAGAGGCGCACAGCCAGCGAACAGGCGACAGAGGTGTGAGCAGCTGAGAAATTGGGGCGCAGTGAGGATATAGTGAACGGCGAAAGGAGGAGTTGCGAAGCACAGCGCCTGGGGATTGTACCTGGCGGTCATAATGTCCGCGTCTTATGAACACAACGCTACACAACGCTGGCAGCAGAAACACTGCAAAAGCGTTTCAAATACACAAACGCTGGCAGCACAAACGCTACAAAGCGTTTTAAAACGCTCTTCATTCAGGCGGCGGCAAGTCACCTTTATGTCGAGGAGGTGGGTGCTTCGGTTGCTAGTGGCGGGAATAAGCGCGCGTGCCTGCAGCCATTGCTCACAGCCTCCGATGCCTAAGCGTGACCATGTGGGGGCTTCAGTTGCTAGGGATGCACGCGCCCACAGCAGTTACTATTGGAGATGGCGCTGGACGGATCCCAATGAATGCCTGACAGATCCCCACTCAAAAATGCATTAAAACTTAAAAGAAACATGCGTCAAACTGGATTGCCAACGTGCAGCATATCAAAAAAATTGCTTATCGCGTATCGCAAGCATGCTTGTATGCACGCAGTACAGGAAAGAAAACTGTTGTCTTGAAGCTTTTATAGCGTCGGGGGCTGCTTGACATATAGAGCCTTACAATATTATCATTTCGATCGGCATGCAGTCACAAACATCTACAGTAACAAGTTATTTGCTCAGAAAAGTAAGCAAGGCCAAAATCTAAATATGAATGTATAAAAGCGTGCTGCGTAAGTAGAGTCGTTCTTCACTTGTGAAACACATACGGCCACGACGAGGACCACGTGGTCTACGCTTGACAGACAGTAACAATTACGATGTCTTCTCCAATCGAGTGCGTCATCACAATGATTCATTCACAAAGACCAGTTCATTCAATGGTTGCAACAAAAACCCGTTCTTTCAAACGGTCAATATACCTGTGGTGTATTGTAATTTATTGCAATTACTTTAATTTTTTCACTCTTCACAAGCATACGCATGGGGAGAGAGGGGAATCACATGACTTTGATATACATGGGTGCAATCCACTCAAACTACCGCCATCATTCACGCACAGAGGAAAGCTGAGGCCTGTGTCCCCCACCCCATCTTCCCTCCCGTTGGGTAGGTGTGAACACCTCTCGAAAAAATGGCAGCATATCCACGGAGCTAATGATGGATAGTGGGGGCGATGCATCCAGCCCGTCCATTCACTCTTTCTTCCGTCCATCCATGCGTGCGTCTGTGTGCCGCTCATGCGTCCATCCACACGTTTTTTTTGGAGTTCCAAACGGGAACATTGAACTTCCTTTACTGCTGTTTTAACTTGGGGGAGAAAAATTGCTTCTCGTCGCAAGTAATACGTGAATCTGTTCCAGTTAACTGCTTTTTTGCGTTTCTTCTCTTTGTTTTTTGAGTAATTCGTTATCTTTGAGAATATTGGAAGTGCTGTGTGGTACATCCTGTCTATGTTTCTCTTGTTTGTACATGCCACTGAAGTGATTTTGTTACACCAGACAGTTGTGCTCGCCTGAAATGTGTGTTACCAGTTTGCAATAAACTTCCCTGTTTCGCCCTGGCAGCCACAGCTGCAGCGCCACCACCACTGCCTTCTCTCTCTCTCCTTTGTCTTGAATGTGTTTAGTTGGTCATTGGTCATGGTAGCTCTGAGTGGTGGTGGTAGTGGTTAGAAAATAAGAAAAAGCACCTAACATCTGCAACCCGGTCGGGAGCACGGCGCAGTGCCTAGCTCTCAGGACGAGCGAACACGCGCATCTCCTGAGGCGGTCACGCATGGCTCCGCACTCGAATTGTGCGTCTGCCGCCGCTCTGCAAAAGTAGGCTGCCAGTCATTTTCAACGCTAGGATCCGTCCGCGGGGCTGTTAGATACCCAATTAAAACTGTCACTTTACGTGTTAACACTTCTATGCACGGTGTTTGTGTAAGTGATTGCGTCACCTATGTATTGATTGATGTGATCCTTTATAAAGAGGATTAGTTACTGCACATTGCCTGTTCACTACAGAAAGGGATTGATGTCGTTTTCAAGTGCGCTTTTGGTTACGTCGTCATAACAATTATATTGATACTCAAGTGCGCAGCGTGCTCTGTGGGTAGAGACAATGAGAAAAAAAACTATTTACTCAGACGCACTGCATAAAGCGGCTTTATCGCCCTTAAGGCAGTAAGTTTGAGAAGCAGATACGCTGCGATGCTGCCAGCACGTACGCGTTGCGTTACGCGAAGCAGCATAAAGGATAATGCGAAGCAGCAGCGAGGCGCACGGCGTTCCACTGGTTGAAGCAAGCGTTGACACGGGTGCTGGAAGAATGGGCTGAGCGAAACTCACGTAGCGTTTACTCGAGTAAACGTTTGTTTGAAACGCAAAGACTCGAAAGATGGGATGCGTTGAAGACGCTTTGCACTCGGCTTCCTTGGTTCGCGTCTTGTCAGTGACACTCGCAGCACCGTCTCCATTTTCTGTGCGATCGGCGCGCTTGAGTCACACCTCGTCGATGTCGTTTGGCCTTCCACTGCCAACGCCAACGCCCGCCTTCACTGGCTCGTGCCTCGCCGGTATTGCAGGTGCAACGTCGCCATTCGCGAATGCCATCGACCCTGCTAACCGCCGCAACGCCGGGGACTGCCGAGTTAAAGCAAACGTCTTCCGCCACTTGTTACGGCTGGCAAACGATTTTCCCTTCCTGCATCCTCTCCATCGCAGATGAACGAGAGGAACGTTTGCTCACTCGATAAGAGCACAAACGTTGCGAGTGGTAGAAAGCGTGAAGCGAGAGAGAGGTGACACGTGGCAAACACGTGGTGGGTGAGGGACAGAGTGACGTAACCGTGCACTGTGAGAGAAGTCTAGACCGACTTGGCACCGTCCGAACACTTGCTGCGAGTAGAGCGCGGTACCGAGTGTTGGCATGAAGACATGGACGGACAGCGTTACACAGGCTACCCAATTGGCAACTAAAACATATACAGTGTAAGGTCGCGTATTGTTTTGCGTTCTAAAGAGCTCGGCGTGTTTCCTTTTCTGGGAAAGGGGGCAGTCTCATTCCGCTCGCCGATGGCGGCCACTCGGCTTCTCTACTGCGTCGCGCGCTCAAGGAAAAAATGGTTTCGCGCTGAGGGACAAACCGCGAGGTCAGCAATGCCGAGGAGAGGTCGTGTTTCGCAGCAGAGGCCAGCGTTGTGCAACTTTCGCGGCGTTTAAGAGCAACGCGGTCAGCAGTTGTATTGGCTGCATGCGATGGCGCCATCAGGGCAGTTGCGTGCCACCCCCTGCCTCAGGTCTGGGTCACAGCCACGGCAGTCTTGTTTTGAACTCTGAGAGGATGCGCGTCTGGTGAAGGTACCGACCACCCTGGGTGGGTCTGATGCGCTGGCGGGGCGGCGCTGTCTGAGGGAATCTGCCTGCAATGCTGCACGATACCAAAGCAGGACTCCGTTTCGCGTTCGGCCTCGTTCCTTTTGCTGGCTAACGATACCATTGAAGACCGGAGTGTATGAGTAATAAATCGTGCACGTGTGACAGTCACTGCGGAGCTGCTTGCTACCAATTGTGGATGAGCGAAGAGGAAAGCCGTTGTTTTTCTTGATAGCTTGGCTTTTCGTTTCGGCTCTTCCCGGCGGGTTGTGGCCTACGAATAATTGGCTCTATTGGCCGCCGCGGCTAAGCCAGCGTTAAAGTATGGGCCACTGCCTGCTTTTTTTATTGTGTGCACTCTATATTGGACGTGCACAATGGTGGCTCGGCAGTCTGGGCAGTTATCTGCGTGAAGCATGATGTACGTGAAACAGTGAAGCATGATGTACGTAGCTTGGGCTGCCATCGGGACGCTGATATACCAGTGAAACTAAAGGCAAAGATGGTTGAGGACAGTGTAAGGGTGAGACTGCACGTTCTCTTGTGTTAATATATAGAACTGAGCGTAAGAAATACAGCGATTGTTTTCCCTTTGTATGGAAGAATTCATTCATTTAACCTCCACTGCTTCCTGCGTTTGAGGTCGTCATCGCTACCGATCCTCGTCCAAGTCTGCGGGATCGACGCCAAAAAACCAACAAGAACTTTACTTACAATGCATCCAATATACTTGACTAACGAACAGACAGAACTTCTCCTCGTGCTCTACGTGCCAGAAAACTTGCACCAATTATATTTCCGGTAAACAACAATACCTGAATAAGTAGCATGGTAGATTTCGCAATACTCTGAATGGCTCTATGCAGATGTTATTCTCAGTCCCTATCTCCGTAGGGCTTTGTATGAAAATTGTGAGAAGTAAAAGGTCAGTTCCCGAAAATTTATTTACCCTCATCTTAACCTATCAGAACAAATAGTTTCTTCGCTTTAAAAAGAAGGCCTTATCGATGACTGCTTAATAATTGCATTTTAAAAGCTTCACGACTGTAAATATGTCATAAATTACTCGCTTACCTGCGCTCTGCGAGGGGTAGTTAATGAACCAGGGAACACGAGTCCGCCAGTATGCCCGGCACGAGAATAATTGACTTGCGCTTGGTTCTGTTTGCTGTTGATGAAGTGCCGTTGTCTTGTGGGGTCTGTCCCACCCTGTCGACTTCTATGATGTACCCATCATCGGTGGTGGCATTGGCCGTCTCGCACGTAAAAGCCGAAGTACCTGATTAACTCGCACTGCATACATGAAGCGATTAAAATGGCTCAATTATTACCTGTAGTGGTCACTGGCATCCGAGTTTGCTATGAATGTATTGAATGGCCGGAAAATTTCACAAATGGCAAATTATGCAGGAAGCATAAAGCCATAACTTCTAATATTCTTACGAAAACTTTGTTCCCACCGCGGTGGTCTAGTGGGTAAGGTACTCGGCTGCTTACCCAGAGGTCGCGGGATCGAATTCCGGCTGCGACGGCTACATTTTCAATAGTGGGGAGAGTGCTGAACGCCTGTGAGCTCATATTTGGGTGCACTTTAAGGAACACCTGGTGGTGAAAATTTTTGGAGCCCTCCACTACGGTGTCTCTCCTAATCACATGCTGGTTCCGGGAACTTAAACCACACATATTATACAATCAAATAAATTGTTCACATAAAAACAGGCATTAAACGAAGGACAAGAAAAAGAAGGGTACAAACAGCAGCATTCCATTTTTGGCGCTCTCTTTATTTATTTATTTAACAATACTGCCAATCTCAACAGAGGTTATAGCAGGAAAAGCTTATGAAAACGAATATTTGTTTACACAGATTCATATTGATAGAAAACACAAAAAAGCCGGAATTACAAAATGACATGCAAACCTTAGGTTATGCATTGCCATTAAAGAACAAGCAATTAAACAATTTTAGTAATATAAAAATCATGAACTAGGTTATCGTTAAGAATTACTGCGAACAGATAATGCATGCATTGTAATATGGGGTAGAGATAACAAGTAGGCATCTTCATTGAACAACTTATTCAAAAGATTTTATGAACATAAACTAATCGAAAAACATGTCACTTGAAATATAACAATCATAAAAACAAAACTTTTGTATTCGCAACATGACACTTACTCATCGTTTATTGGGTTCAGTGATAATGGGGGTGTTGTTAGTGCGATTTGCGAGGCAAGAAATTGGCTTTCAATCGCAGCTGGAAACAAGTTTGTGGACAATTCACTGCTTAAGGTAGGTTTCAGTGAGTTCCTATCTTTAATGGTTAGAGGAAAAATGAGTATTTAAAGCAATGAGTGTTAAAAGCGCATTCTACAAGAGTATGAGAATGATATGACGCGTTGGTCTGCCGTGAAAAAACATAGATACCTTGAGGTATCTATTTTTTTTACGTTGTGGAGTAGTTGAAACATTAGTTTTAGTCTTGCTGTTTTTGTTCAGTTTTGTAGTGTTAAATGCAAGCGTTATTGAGTAGGTGCGTCGGTGAGTCTGTCAGTCTATACTTGCTAAAAATAACCTTGTTGCTTTTCCTTGAACCGCTTCTTTTTTTTAACCTGTTGGTGGGTACACGGGAACCAGACAGGGCTGGCATATTCTAATACAGATTTGACGAGGGTAGTATAAGCTATTAGTTTGGTGTTTGGTGGTGCGACTTTAGGACGTTTTTTCAATAAAAATAGAATTTTTATGGCTGTGCTTGTAGTATTGCCACGTTCCATTTCCCAAGTTTTTGTTATCGTCCCAAAACACCACACGATTCTCAGCGCAAACCGCGCCTGCAGTTTTCTAGAAGGTTCCGGACTGTAGTAGATCATTTCGATAAGATCACGCCCACTGTGCGAACGGTACAGATTGTTCTGGAACCTACGCCACCGCCAGCGATAACGCTAGAACTTTCAACGGCAAGAGTATAAATGCCGACGCGCTTCGCCGCTTGTCAGTTGTTGATCGAAGGCCGACGCTCCATTCGCCGCTATCAGTCCGAGACTGCTATCTGTGCGAGACTGCTGCTGTAATTGGACTTTCCATTTACCGGGCACAGGTTCACCCAAAGAAACAGTTATATCCCAACACGAAGTCTCCTGTCATCGGCCACGTCACGACCCCGTGACGTCTGGTGGAGGTGCTGCTTCGTTCATGTACCGGACGCCACCGTCAAGCCGTGAACCAAGCCCACGTCGCGGAGAAGACACCGACGCCAACCAGGAGCAGCGAACAAGCCGCCGACAGCAAGGGCTACCACCGGAGTACGGGCTTCTACAAGACAATGCGCGGAAGACCAAGGCCATGACCGCGACTGCAGCGACAATGACAACCGCAGCGTCCCAGCCCACGATGGTCATGCATCAACCCAGGGAACCACAATTTTTATGGGTCATCGTTTGAAGACCCGGAGTCCTGGCTAGAAACGTATGACCGTGTGGCAGCCCTCAACCACTGGGACCATGACGAAAAGCTGCGTCGTGTGTTCTTCTATTGGAAGACACCGCAAGGACCTGGCTCGAAAATCGAGAGTCCACGCTCCGAACGTGGGATGTTTTCTGCGGCGCATTCCTGCAACGTTCGCGAGCGTCGCTCGCAAAGAGAGGGCCGCTGCTTTATTAGAGACCCGGATTCAGCTACCAAATGAAAATGTCGCCATTTTCACAGAAGAAATGACCCGACTATTCCGTCACGCCGACCAAGACATGCCTGAGGAGAAAAAGTTCGTTTCCTCATGCGAGGGGTCAAACAGGAGCTCTTCGCGGGATTGATGAGAAACCCACCGATAACCGTCCAAGAATTTGTAGCCAAAGCGACCCACTATCGAAAAGAGCCTGGACATGCGCAACCAGACAGTATAATCGTCGCCTGACTGCAGACTGCGCTGCTGCTCAAGCCAGTAACTCCGGAGACCTGGGTGAAACGATCCGAGCGATCGTGCGGGAAGAGCTGTGCAAGCTGTTGTCTTCGGCACAGCCTCAAGTGGATTACATTGCCGACATTGTTGCGAGAAGAAGTTCGGCAATCGCTTCAAATTCCCCACGCACCGCTGGCCGAGCCGGAAGCTATGAGCTACGCCGCTGCACTGCGCCACAACGCTCTTCCCCGTCCAAGCCAAAACGCCGCCCCATCGCACTCCGTCGAGAGACGCCACCGGCCGCCACCACCCCCCCACTGAGCGTCATACCGTTCGCCAGCGGCCCAGCGCAGTGCACTGAGGAAAGACTGACGTCTCGCGCACCCCTGACCATCGCCCGCTCTGCTACCACTGCGGCGAGGCCGGACACACATACCGCCGTTGCCAGTACCTACAGTTGGGACTGCGTGGCTTCGCCGTCAATGCACCGCGTCCCCTGTCAGGAGAACGACCACGTGACATCGCCGACTACCTGACAGGAACTCGGTGGACACCACGAAGCCCTTCGAGTTCGCCGTCGCCCAGCGCCGCACATCAATGCACCACCGGCAGTACTCTGGCCCAACCCGGGCCGGTCTCCTAGGCGTATCCGGGAAAGTTAGGACAGCTTGGAAAGGCCCTGAAATCCGCACAGCCGGAGGTCATCTCGTAACGCCTGCAGGAATATGCACAGCGAGAGTCACCATTAACGGCCGTATTTATCCTACAAACTTCGTAGTCCTACAGCGTTGCTCGAGAGATGTCATCCTTGGCATGGACGTCTTATGCCTCCATGGTGCTGTCATCAACCTAAAAACAAAGTCGATAACGTTATCCACAGAAGAAGCACTACCGCCGCGCACGCCGTCAGGACACCATGCCTTGAATGTGCTGGAAGAACATGTCACCATTCTGCCTCGCTCAAGCGTCATTCTTTCTGTCGGCGCTCCTAAATCACCTGACTTGGAAGGCGTCGTTGAAGGCAGTCAGCATCTGTTGGTCACCCGAAAATATTTGCGTCGCAAGAGGAATTGCAGAGCTGCGGGGAGGCAAAGCAACGGTTATGCTCACGAATTTTAGCAATGAGTACAAACATGTGAACAAAGGATTAACGGTCGCATACATCAAAGAAATTGTCGAAGCCACCAGTGCTTTCGCCCTCGCCGATTCTGCGGAACCTGCCCAGAGGAACCAAGCCCCTCCCATAGCTTTCGACGTCCATCCCAGACTTACGAACGATAGGTAAGAAAGGCTCAAGGCCCTGCTCCTGCAATACGAAGATTGCTTTTCGTCGTCATCGAAAATTCGGCAGACCCCATTCACAAAACATCGCATCGTAGCCGAAGAAAATGCCAGAACACTCCGTCAGAGTCCGTACAGGGTTTCGACGCGAGAACGTGAGGCCATGAAGAGACAAGTTGATGAAATGCTGCGGGATCACATTATCCAGCCGTCCAAGAGTCCATGGGCATCTCCCGTGGTGTTAGTGAAGAAAAAGGATGGGACCCTACGTTTCTGCGTCGATTATCACCGCCGGAACAAAATCACAAGAAAGGACGTGTATCCCCTCCCACGAATAGATGACGCACTTGATCGGCTCTATAACGCCAAGTACTTTTCGTCAATGGACCTCAAGACTGGCTATTGGCAAATCGAAGTCGACGAAAGAGACCGAGAGAAGACGGCGTTTATAACACCGGACGGCCTCTTCGAGTTTCAGGTGATGCCCTTCGGCCTTTGCTCAGCGCCTGCAACGTTTCAACGCGTTATGGATACAGTACTGGTAGGATTGAAGTGGCAGACTTGCCTTTGTGTACTTGGACGACGTCGTCGTGTTTTCCTCGAGTTTCGACGAGTATCTTCGGCGCCTTCAAGCTGTACTTCAAGCCATCAAGTCTTCCGGACTCAAACTGAAGCCAGAAAAGTGCAGATTTGCGTATGAGGAGCTCTTGTTTCTGGGGCACGTTATCAGCAAGTCAGGAGTTTGTCCCGATCCACGGAAAACAGCCGCCATCGCCGACTTCCCGCCGCCCACTGACAAGAAAGCCGTGCGCCGATTTCTGGGCCTGTGTGCCTATTCCAGGCGGTTCGTGAAAAACTTCGCCCGCATCGCCGATCCTCTCACTAAGCTTACCAATGCCGACGTGGAGTTTAAGTGGAAAACGCTGCAGGAACACGCTTTCCAGGAGCTTAAACATCGCCTCCAGACGCCTCCGTTACTTGCCTATTTCAACGAATTCGCCGAGACAGAAATACATACTGACGCAAGCAGCGTAGGTCTTGGCGCCGTTCTTGTGCAGAGGGCTGACGGACTTGAAAGGGTTATTAGTTACGCCAGCCGATCGCTATCCAAAGCAGAAGCAAATTATTCCACAACAGAAAGGAGTGCCTCGCCATCATCTGGGCTACGTCAAAATTTCGCCCCTACCTCTACGGCAGGGCCTTCAAAGTTGTGAGCGACCACCACGCATTGTGTTGGCTAGCCACCTTGAAGGACCCTCAGGTCGCCTCGCACGATGGAGCCTGAGACTTCAAGAATATGACATTACTGTCATTTACAAGTCCGGCAAAAAACACTCCGACGCCGACTGTCTCTCTCGTGCGGCTGTCGACCAACCGCTACCCGACGACCCAGATGACGACTACTTCTTAGTGTACTGAATAAGAAAGACGTTGATACCATCAGGTCAGGTATCATCAGCACAAGAAGAAGGCACGAGATCGGCGATCAAGCACCGTCATCTGGGTTCGCCTGCGTTCCATTAGAGCTACCACCCGCTTGCTCAGTCATTCAATAAACCCCCTTTACATTTGGTGGATCGTGCTGGGTAACTGCATCACCTACAGCCTGGAACTCCGATCCCGCACCCTGCCGTCGACCATGCAAGTCGACGCTGCCCAACAGACAGCACCTCTCGCGGCTCCTACTTGCCCCGGCCCGGTTCACCAGCGAGACCCCCCGATCTTTTTCGGGCGCCGAAGACCAGGACGTCGAGGACTGGCTGTCGTCCTACGAAAAAAGTCAGTGGACCAAACAGGTGGGATGACGCTGCTAAGTTGAGCACCGTCAACTTTTACTTGGCTAATGTGGCGAAACTGTGGTATACAAACCACGAATCCGAGTTCGAGAACTGGGCCACTTTCAAGCAGGCAATATCCTCGGTTTTCGGTCGCCCTGCCGTGCGGAAGTTGCGCGCCGAACAACGCCTGCGCTCACGGGCACAAGAACCTGGCGAAACGTTACCGCATATATCGAAGATATACTCGATCTCTGCAAGCGCGTCGATGCCGCAATGAGCGAAAGTGCCAAGATCCAGCACATTATGAAAGGTGTTGATGACGACGTCTTTCAAATGCTCCTGGCGAAGTCTCCTGGCACGGTGTCTGAAGTGGTAACTCTGTGCCAGAACTACGACGAATTGCGACGGCAACGAGCTCTCACCCGTCGTCCATTTCAGCCTAACCACCACTCGCTGCCCTGGAACGTCGTACCTGACCACTCCCGCCTTCTAGCACAAATAAAAGACTTTGTGCGTGAGGAGGTCGCACGTCAGCTTTCCCTCCTGCCGTTTTGTCAGCGCCAAGAGCTCCGCGCAGCAGCAAGGGCAACCACCGACACCGTTAGCTCCCATGCTCCGACATGCACTTCAGGATCAGATTGCCGAGGCTATGCCAGTGCCCTTTCAGCAGCAAGTTGTCGCCGCGCCTCTTACTTATGCTGACGCAGTAAAGAGGCAGCAGCCACACCAGCCCTCGCCGTTCAATGGACTGCCGCAGGCCACCGCTCCTACTCAGTCTTCCGTCGCATGGGCTCCTCCCCTCGCTACCACAGCCTCGACTCAGCCGTATGCCGTGTGGGCGGCGCCCCTTGCTGCAAATGCCTGGCGAACGCGCGATAACCGGCCGATCTGTTTTGCGTGCGGCGGACCTGGCCATATCTCCCGATACTGCCGTCGTCGCGTGCCCGCCTACACAGACGTCCGACCACGAAGCAATTACATGGACCGACCACCTTTTGGTTATGAAAGTTCGGATCGTCAGTCAAACACGTCTTCCCGTGACTATCCGGCAACTTCGTCTCGTCGCTCACCTTCACCCAATCGACGCTCCTTGTCACCCATGCGTCCACGACCAGCCCCTCAAAATGAGGGAAACTAGCCGTCGCAGTTCAAGGGGCAAGAACTGCGCTATCGAAATGTTCAAGTCCTCGCACCTTGCCGTCAAATATCGTCGAAGTTTTTGTAGACGGCGCCCATGCATACGCTCTTGTGGATACCGGTGCCGCTGTGTCTGTTATAGACGCCAAACTTTGCCGCAAGCTCCGAAAGGTGACCACGCCGCTTGATATGTTCTTACGTGCAGCAAATGGAGAACCTGTTCGACCTATAGCCGCCTGCACTGCCCGACTCAAAATTGCGGAGGACCACTACATTGTTGAGTTTATCGTCCTTTCCTCGTGCTCTCATGACATCATACTTGGCTGGGATTTCCTATCCCGTAATCGTGCCGTTATAGATTGTGCCCGTTCCGAACTTGAACTATTTCCGTTCTTCGAGCAGCCCTACGACCACACTAATCAAGCCGCGCACAAGCTAGTTGTCAAAGAAGACACTGACATTCCACCGACAACAGCTGTTTTGCTCCCTGTGGTCTCCGACGGCATGCGTGATGAAGTAGCATTTTTCGAGCCATCACGCCTCTTTCTAAGTCGGAAACCACTTCTGCTCCCTTATTCAGCCCTCTCAATTTCTAATGGAGCCAGTGCTCTCTGCCTTACCAATCCCTTTCCGCATACCATCAAACTGTTTAAAGGCGAGTCTCTTGGATGCGTACAGCCCATTGATAACGGACAAATTTTTACCGTGCCGCAAGAATCATCCCAAAGTGACCTCGCCGCCGTCAGTGCTCTTAACCACTCTCATCTACAGGCTTCAAAAGTGTTCGATTCGGCGATCGCAGACGGACTGTCACCATCTGAACGATCTGAACTCCTCCAACTGCTGTACCAGTACCGCGAATCTTTCGATGTTGTTCAACCTTCACTTGGCCGCACTTCTACCACTCTACATTACATCGATACCGGCTCCCATGCGCCACTACGACAGCGACCATATCGTGTTTCTGTAGCGGAACGCCAAGTTATTACCGAACAGGTGAACGATATGCTGCAACGTGGCGTCATTCAACCTTCACAAAGTCCATGGGCCTCACCTGTAGTGCTCGTTAAAAAAAAGGATGGTTCCGTTCGCTTCTGCGTAGATTACCGGCGCCTAAATAAGATCACTCGAAGAGACGTGTATCCTTTACCCAGGATTGACGATGCCCTTGATACTTTACAAGGTGCCGAGTTTTTTTCATCATTAGATTTGCGCTCAGGGTACTGGCAGGTCCCCCTGCCGATGCCGATCGACCAAAAACAGCCTTCGTGACACCGGACGGTCTGTATGAGTTTAATGTCATGCCCTTCGGCCTCTGCAATGCGCCTGCCACCTTCGAGCGCATGATGGACTCGGTTCTTCGGGGTTTGAAATGGCAAATCTGTCTCTGCTATCTCGACGATATAGTCGTCTTTGCGCCAGACTTTGGAACACATCTCGAGCGCCTCAAACACGTCCTCACGTGCCTGCAGAATGCTCAGCTCCAACTCAACCTCAAGAAGTGTCACTTCGCTGCTCGGCAACTTACGATTCTCGGGCACGTCGTATCAAAGGACGGTATACTTCCAGACCCGGCTAAGTTACGTGCTGTCGCCGACTTCCCCAAACCAACGACTATGAAGCAGTTACGGAGCTTCGTGGGGTTATGCTCCTACTTTCGCCGGTTCGTGCGCAACTTCGCCTCTATCATTGCGCCTTTGACCGAACTTATAGGCAGCACCACTGATATTTCGTCATGGTCTTCTGAGTGTGACCAAGCCTTCTGTACCCTTCGTCGTCTCCTCACTTCGCCACCAATACTGCGTCACTACGATCCTACGGCAGCAACTGAGGTCCACACCGACGCCAGTGGTGTCGGCCTCGGTGCGGTTCTCGCGCAACGCAAGCCTGGATTCGCCGAGTATGTCGTCGCCTACGCCAGCAGAACTCTTACCAAGGCTGAATCAAACTACAGCGTCACCGAGAAGGAATGCTTGGCGATCGTTTGGGCGCTTGTCAAGTTCCGCCCATACCTTTATGGCCGTGCTTTTGATGTAGTAACGGACCACCACGCATTATGCTGGTTATCGTCGCTTAAGGACCCATCAGGTCGTCTTGCCCGTTGGGCTCTTCGGCTTCAAGAATATGACATTCGCGTGGTATATCGTTCCGGCCACAAGCATGCCGATGCTGATGCACTGTCACGATCTCCCTATCCCCGGACATCGCATCTGTTTCCTCGGACAACACGTTGTCAGCGCTTGACGAGGACACCATCTCTTCTGCACAACGCAATGACCCATGGATCGCTTCGCTTCTTGACGCGTTATCCGAGGCACCGACACTTCCAACCACTCGAACCCTGCGCCGCCAGGCTCCGCACTTCAGTATTCGGGATGGCCTTTTGTACCGGCGCAACTATTCAGCAGATGGTAGGAAATGGCTACTAGTCATTCCCCGAACGCTGCGCTCTACCATCTGCGCGTCGTTTCATTCCGACCCGCAATGTGCTCACGCCGGTGTTTTCAAGACCTACGAGCGCCTACGAAAAAGGTATTACTGGCGCGGAATGTTTACCTTCGTCCGCCAGTTCATTCGCGGCTGCCACGAATGTCAGCGGCGGAAAAGCCCGCCACATCCTGCAACAGGTTCATTGCAGCCACTTCCATGCCCAGACCGCCCATTCGACCGTGTAGGAATTGACCTCTACGGACCACTACCATTAACAACGGCAGGCAACCGATGGTTATCGTGGCAGTGGATCATCTAACACGGTACGCTGAAACTGCTGCTCTCCCCACAGCTGCAGCACAAGACGTCGCAACTTTCATACTCAATCGTTTTGTGCTTCGTCATGGTCCTCCTCGAGAACTCCTCAGTGACCGAGGGCGTGTTTTCCTCTCCGATGTAATACAAGCACTTCTTCAACAGTGCCATATGGTTCACCGGAAGAGTACAGCCTACCACCCACAGACGAACGGCTTGACTGAGCGGTTTAATCGTACTCTGGGGGACATGCTCGCTACGCATGTCGCTTCTGATCAAACAAACTGGGACCTCGTTCTCCCATTTGTGACATACGCGTATAACACCGCTACGCAAGTCACTACAGGTTTTCCCCATTTTTTCTCCTGTACGGTCGCGAACCATCACACACCATCGACACTTTACTCCCATACTCGCCAGATCCCTCCGAATACAAGCCTGTCTCGGAAGCCGCTCGTTACGCAGAAGAGTGCCGCAAGCTAGCCAAGCGGCTTACTACATCCGACCAACAGCGCCAGAAGGAGATCCGTGACGACGACCATCGTTCTGCACCAACGTTCGTTCCTGGAGCACTTGTATGGCTTCATGTACCGCCCTGCGCCCCTGGTGTATCACCCAAGCTACTCTCCAATTATCATGGTCCCTACCGCGTGGTCGAGCGTACTTCACCACCCGTGAACTACGCCATTGAACCCCTCACGCCACCGAGCGACCGTCGTCGGCGTGGACGTGATATCGTTCACGTAAACCGTCTGAAGCCGTACTTTGACCCGCTTGTCCCCACGTGTTAGATCGCCAGGATGGCTCCATCTTTTTCGCCGGGGGTAATTGTACTGAATAAGAAAGACGTTGATACCATCAGGTCAGCTATCATCAGCACAAGAAGAAGGCACGAGATCGGCGATCAAGCACCGTCATCTGGGTTCGCCTGCGTTCCATTAGAGCTACCACCCGCTTGCTCAGTCATTCAATAAACCCCCTTTACATTAGGAA